>OY992876.1:341330799-341430799 GCA_963921405.1 Cepaea hortensis
TAATATGACTACTTATATGAATTAAATGAGATGCTCCCCATCAGGGAACTAGGCGAAGCCGGGCAGGGTCAGGCAGACAGATAGACAGACAGATAGACAATAGACAGAAGATAGACAGTCGGGAACGGGAACTTATATGACTACCTATATGAATTAAATGAGATGCTCCCCACCAGGGACTGGGCGAAGCCGGGCCGGGTCAGCTAGATAAACGAAGATCAACTTACAAAAAGCATTAGAAAGCAGCACTTGAAAGGTCTTTACATCTTCCCCAACAATTAACTTGGGTTAAATGGAGCGGCGGCAGCATCAAGCAGCAGAAGAAGAAAAAGGAGGAGTAGGAGCTGGGAGGAGGAAGAGGGAGGAGGAGGGAGGAAGAGATAGGCGGAGAGAGGAGGAGGAGGGGAAGAGGAGGAAGAAGTAGTAGTAGGGAGGATAGGAGGGAGGAGGAGGGATTAAGAGGAGGATGAGAGGAGGAGGAGGGAGGAGGAGGAAGGAGGAAGGAGAAGGGAGGAGGAGAAGAGAGGAGGAGAGAAGAAGAGGAGGGAGGAGAAGGAAGGAGGAGGAGGAGGGAGGAGGAGGGAGGAGGAGGAGGGAGGAAGGCGGGAGGAGGGGGAGGAGGGGGAGAAGGGAGGAGGAGGAGGTAGGAAGAGGGAGGAGGAGGTGGGAAGGATGGAGGAGGGAGGAGGAGAAGAAGAGAGGAGTAGAAGGGAGGAGGTGAGGAGGAGGAGGGAGGAGGAGGGAGGAGGGGGAGGAGGAGTAGGGAAGAGGAGGAAGAGGGATGAAGAGGGAGGAGGAGGGAGGAGGAAGAGGGAGGAGGAAGGAGAAGGAGGAGGGAGCATGAGGGAGGAGAAGAACGCAGGATGAGGGGGAGGAGGGAGGAGGAGAGGGAGAAGGAGGGAGATAGAGGAGGAGGGGAGGAGGGGGAGGAGGAGAGAGGAGGAGGAGGGAGGAGGCGGAGGTAGGAGGAGGAGGGGAGGAGGAGGGAGGAGGGTAGAGGGAGGAGGAGGAGGGAGGAGGAGGGAGGAGGGAGGAGAAGGAGGGGGAGGAGGAGGGAGGAGGAGGAGGGAGGAGGAGGAAGAGGGAGGAGGAGGAGGGATGTGGAGGGAGGAGGAGGGAGGAGGTAGAGGGAGGAGGAGGGAGGAGGAGAGAGGATGAGGAGGGAGGAGGAGAAGAGAGGAGGAGGGATGGGGAGGGAGGAGGAGAGGGATGAGGAGGGAGGAGGGAGAGGGAGGAGGAGGGAGGAGTAAGAGGAGGAGGAGGAGGTAGGTGGAGGAGGAGACAAAGGAAGGAGAAGGGGGAGGGAGGAGGAGGTATGAGGGGGAGGACGTAGGAGGAGGAGGGAGGTGGAGGAGTAGGGAGGAGGAAGGAAGCGGAGTGATTAGGAGGAGGGAGGAGGGCGAGGAGGTAGGAGGAGGAATAGGGAGGAGGAGGAGGAAGGAGGAGGAAGGAGAAGGAGGGAGGAGAAGAACGCAGGAGGAGGAGGGGGAGGAGGAGGAGGGAGGAGGAGGAGGGAGGAGGAGGAAGATGGAGGAGGAAGAGGGATGTGGAGGGAGGAGGAGTGAGGAGGTAGAGGGAGGAGGAGGGAGGAGGAGAGAGGATGAGGAGGGAGGAGGAAAAGGGAGGAGGAGGGATGAGGAGGAGGGAGGAGGGGGAGGAAGGAGGAGGAGGGAGGAAGGGGAGGAGGGAGGAGGAGGGATGAGGGGGAGGACGTAGAATTAGAAGGAGGGAGGAGGAGGGAGTGGGAGGAGAGAGGAGTAGAAGGGAGGAGGAAGGAAGAGGGAGTGATTAGGAGGGAGGGCGAGGATGGTAGGAGGAAGAGGGAGGAGGAGGAGGAGGAGGAAGGAGGAGGAGGAGAAAGAGGGGAGGAGGAGGAGGGAGAGGGAGGAGGGGAAGAGGAAGAGGGTAGAAGGAGGAGGAGGGGAGAGAAGGAGGAGGATTTTAACGCATATGCCTGTACATAACTGCAGCGAAAAGGTGGGTCTGTCTATCTATCTGACCCGGCGTGGCTTCGCCCAGCTCCAGGCGGATAGCTTCTCATTAAATTCATACAACAAAAAAAGTAACTTAAAAGAATGTCCTTCCACACACCATCCATTATTTTTAATGAAAACTCTTTCTAATCACCTGCATGACTACAGTAACTTCTTAAGCATAAAAAGATGAGTTACAATGTTATGCATTGTGCATTATTTTTATGAAAACTTTGAAAATGCCTTAAAGATTGTATCATTATTTATTATAACTCATATCCGGTACATAACTATGGACAAAGAGTTTATAAATCTTTGAAAACGATGTAACAATATGACTATAAGTTATACAGAAAAGTTATTAAAAGTTATGCCCCTTGAAATAACTTTTACAGAGTTAGGTCCCCTCGCTGTATAGAAATTACAATGAAAAATTGAAAATTAAATAATATTCAGTAAGCAGCCGATTTCACACTAAAAAAATATCACAGTGGGCTGCGCTGTAATGAAAGGAAGACGTGTTGAAAATTTCATCTCAATCGGATGGGCCGTTCGCGAGTGCATAAAGGACATGCGGACATACAGACAGACGGAGATCGCCTTTTATATATAAGAAGACTAGCTGACACGGCCCGGCTTCGCCCAGTCACTGATGGGAAGCATCTCATTTAATTCATATAAGTAGTCATATAAGTTCCCGTTCCCGTTACCGACTATCTGTCTGTCTGTCTGTCTGTCTGTCTGTCTGTCTGACCCGGCCCGGCATCGCCCAGCTCCTGGTGTGGAGCATCTCATTTAATTCATATAAGTAGTCATATAAGCTCACGTTCCCGTTCCCGACTATCTATCTGTCTGTCTGTCTTTCTATCTGTCTGTCTGTCTGTCTGATCCGGCCCGGCTTCGCCCAGCCCCTGATGGGGAGCATCTCATTTAATTCATATAAGTAGTCATATAAGTTCCCGTTCCCGTCTGTCTGTCTGTCTGTCTGTCTGTCTGTCTGTCTGTCTGTCTGTCTGTCTGTCTAATCATTTATTGGTTGCAGTTAGAACAACCTTAGATAAACGAAGACCAACTTACAAAAAGCATTAGAAAGAGCACTTGAAAGATCTTTACATCTTCCCCAACAATTAACTTGGGTAAATGGAGCAGCGGCAGCAGCAGCAGAAGAAGAAGAAAAAGGAGGAGTAGGAGCTGGGAGGAGGAAGAGGGAGGTGGAGGAGAGAGGAGGAGGGAGGAGTAGGAGGGAGGAAGAGATAGGCGGAGAGAGGAGGAGGAGGGAAGAGGAGGGAGGAGGAAGGAGGAGGAGTAGTAGGGAGGAGGAGGGATTAGGTGGAGGAGAGAGGATTAGGAGGGAGGAGGAGGGAGGAGGAGGAAGGAGGAGGATGAGGGAGGAGGAGGAGGCAGGAGGAGGTGGGAGGAGGAGGGGAGGAGGAGGGGGAGGAGGAAGAGGGAGGAGGAGGGAGGAGGAAGAGGGAGAAGGAAGGAGGAGGAGGAGGAGGGAGAAGGAGGGAGGAGAAGAACGCAGGAGGAGGAGGGAGGAGGAGAGGGAGGAGGAGGGAGATGGAGGAGGAGGGAGGAGGAGGGAGATGGAGGAGGAGGGAGGAGGAGGATGAGGGAGGAGGAGGAGGCAGGAGGATTTGGGAGGAGGAGGGGAGGAGGAGTTGGAGGAGGAAGAGGGAGGAGGATGGAGGAGGGGGAGGAGGGAGGAGTAAGAGGGAGGAGGAAGAGGGAGTAGGAAGGAGAAGGAGGAGGAGAGAGAAGGAGGGAGGAGAAGAACGCAGGAGGAGGAGGGAGGAGGGAGATGGAGGAGGAGGGAGGAGGAGGGAGATGGAGGAGGAGGGTTGAGGAGGGAGATGGAGGAGGAGGAGGGAGGAGGATGGAGGAGGAGGAGGGAGAAGGAGGAGGAAGAAGGAGGAGGGAGAAGGAGGAGGGAAGAGAAGGAGGGGGAGGAGGAGGAGGGAGGATGAAGAGGGAGGAGGAGGAGGGATGTGGAGGGAGGAGGAGGGGGGAGGAGGAGGAAGGAGGTAGAGGGAGGAGGAGGAGGGAGGAGGAGAGAGGATGAGGAGGGAGGAGGAGAAGGGAGGAGGAGAAGGGATGAAGAGGAGGGAGGAGGAGAGGGAGGAGGAGGGAGGAGAAGGAGGGAGGAAGAGGGAGGAGAAGGAGGAGGAGGGAGGAAGAGGGAGGAGAAGGAGGAGGAAGGAGGAGGGGAGGACGTAGGAGGAGGAGGAGGGAGGAGGAGGAGAGAGGAGGAGAAGGGAGGAGGAAGGAAGAGGAGTGATTAGGAGGAGGGAGAAGGGCGAGGAGGCAGGAGGAGGAAGAGGGAGGAGGAGGAAAGAGGAGGAAGAAGGAGGAGGAGGGAGGAGGAGGAGGGAGGAGGAGGAGAAAGAGGGAAGAGGAGGAGGGAGAGGGAGGAGGGGGCGGGGAAGAGGGGGAGGGTAGGAGGTGGAGGAGGGGAGAGGAGGAGGAGGAGGAATATAACGCATATGCCTGTAGATTTAATAATGGCTGAAGTTGTTCCATGTCTTCTTAGAGTTGGCGACAGTGTAAAGAAATATAAAATCTTCAAACTTGATATAGATAAGGTAACTATTATTTATTTATTCTTTAAGCATAAAAAGATGAGTTACAATGTTATGCATTATGCATTATTTTTATGAAAACTTTGAAAATGCCTTAAAGATAATATCACTATTTATTATAACTCATATGCCGGTATATAACTATGGACTAAGAGTTTACAAATCTTTGAAAACGATGCAACAATATGACTATAAGTTATACAGAAAAGTTATGCCCCTTGAAATAACTTTTACAGAGTTAGGTCCCCTCGCTGTATATAAATTATAATGAAAAATGGAAAATTAAATAATATTGGGTAAGCAGCCGATTTCACACTAAAACAATATCACAGTGGGCTGCACTAGAATGAAAGGAAGACGTGTAGAAAATTTCATCTCAATCGGATGGGCCGTTCGCGAGCGCATAAAGGACATACGGACATACAGAGAGACGGAGATCGCCTTTTATATATAAGATTATGTAAAAAGATATGGTAATATTGTATATGGCCAAAAGATTGGAAGAGGACTATTTTCATTTCAATATCAAAAAAGGACAACCTGCAATTATGCTCCAACTATAGAACTGTTGCCCTGAGCAGTCATGCAAGTAAAATTCTACCAAAATTCATAATGGGAAGACTTCGTAAAAAATAAATAGACGAAGAAATTAACGTAGTTCAAGCTGGATTTAGACAAGGAAGAGGAACAAGAGATCACATTCTCAACATGCGTTTAATAATAGAGAAGTGCAGAGAATTTAATGTAAACCTATTCTCATGTTTTGTGGATTATTCAAACGCATTTGACTGTGTACAACATCGGAAACTTTGGGAAATCATGAGGAATGTGGGCTTTCCATCACATGTAATACAACTCACAAGAATAATGTATCTAGACCAACAAGAAGTGGTTAGAATAGATGGCGAGACATCAGACTGGTTTGACATCAAGCAAGGAGACCGTCAGGGATGTGTGCTGTCCCCCTATTTGTTTAACCTGTATGCCGAAAACATAATGAGAAATGTAAGAGACGATATAAACAGGGAGCTATATGATGCCCTAAATATCGGTGATCAAGACATACCAGAGCTTCGGTATGCTGATGATACAGTATTGCTATCTACAACACAGGATGGAATAGAAAACCTAATAGCCTCAACCCAATTGAATAGTGAAAATCACAACTTATATCTTAACATAGCAAAAACAAAGATAATGCATGCAGATAAAACTACTATGGAGAAAGAAATATATGTTAATGAGGAAAAATTGGAGGTGTTGGAAAATTTTGAATATCTTGGGTCATTGATTACCAACAACGGTGACACAATGAACGAAATTAAACGACGACCATCAATTGCTCTTCAAAGACTAAAACAACTGAATAAATTATAAAGTGGGACAGACAGAACTATAAAAATTAAATTTTTAAGAGCATGCATCTTTCCTATTGCAACATACACCTGTGAGACCTGGACACTTACTAAACTAGCTGAACAGCGCATAAATGCCTTTGAATTTAAATGTTATAGACGAGTTCTAAGAATATATTGGGTAAAGAAAAGAACAAATGCATTCATACTTTAGGGGCTGAATATTGAAGAAGGTTGGCTATTAAAGACGATAAAACAAAGAAAATTGAAATATTTTGGTCACTTGAAGCGTCATGAAAGTTTGGAGAGAACAATATTGGAGGGGTATATGCCTGGAAAGAGAGGAAGAGGAAGGCCAAAGAGAAGATGGGTGCAGGATGTGGCGGATGAACACCAGATGGGTGTGTCGAACGCGAGACATCTTGCTTATGATCGAGAGGTTTACCGGAAGGTTGTTATGGGAGCGAGGTTCTGTAAAGGACATGCTACTAAATGAATGAATGAATGAATGAATGAATGAATGAATGTGTGTGTGTGTGTGTATATATATATATATATATATATATATATATATATATATATATATATATATATATATATATATATATATATATATATATATATATATATATATATATATCACATGAAGCAAATAAATAAATGATACTTTAGCTGAAATACTTAAAATACATAGTCACTGGAATTGCTCGAATGGGGTGCATTAGTTATCCCCACGATTATTGCAAGTATATCACAAATAATCCACCTTATAGAAACATCAAGTAATTCAGCCAAAGTATAATTCATTTATTCACCTCATATGGTGTATAATAAGTCTGCTGTAACGAGATGTAACGAAATATGCCAGGCAATAAATTGTATGACATATTGTTTGTGGCTTCTGTGTTTATATACACTGAGGACATGCATTGCTTTTAAATTTCTCAAATAGATGAAGAGGATGTTGGAAGTGAACTGAGACCACTCACTTGAGAATGTTGGCTGCGACACGTTGACTTCATTCTGTGTGACTTTCACAGTTCCGTTTGCATTTAGAATGTTGGTCATGTTTCTTGGTTTCCCAATAGAACGCCGTCTCCTGCGTCGAATTCTAAATGTCAGATATTAATAGTATCAATTTAGTTTTCATTTTACTGGGACATTTCTGATAGTCAAAAGATATTAAAACTTCAATAGCACCTTGCCGTCATGACAAACGAGTGTTTATTACATTGTGCTTCAAAACAGGCATAATAACTACAAGCCATAGTGAGGACCATGGATGGAGTTATACTGCTCCATAGCATAAAGCCTGGGCTGAATTCAGAGATCATGTGTTGCAATGCAGCATAATCCCTTAATCTGCCTAGTTTACTCCAGAGGAAAGGTGACACCATTACATCTAGAACACCACAGCCTGCAGAAGCTGCCGGATCAGCAAAGCAATGATCTAACCCACCCAATTGCGCTCCTCCGCTCGAAGCCGTTGGCACAATGTGGGGTGTCGGGTTTTGTGAGAGCTGCCAAACATTCTGCACTAAAAGAAAGCAGGTAGTACCGTCTACTGTTATACTGTAGCTCATATCACATCTTACTGCTACCTGACACACAAAATAGTACCAAATATATACTATTAAGTTTAAGTTACTTTCTTCTGTTAATTCTTCCCTTTCTCCATCACATAATTCTCTTATATACTCATTCCACCTTTTCATTATCACACCCTCCTCCAATAATATCTTTCCTGCTTTTGATTTCAAACACGGTGGATTTACTCTTATTTCTCTTCCTCACTGATTTATCTGTGAATATCTTTTGTATCATAAATATAATTTTATTCGATTTTCTTGCACTGTTCATTTAACCAACGTTCTTTTGCTGTCACACATTTGTGTCTTATTTGTTCATTTATCTTAGCATATTCTTGTTTGTCATTTTTACTCTGTTATCTTTTGTCCATCAACTTTAAGATTTCTTCAGTCATTCATTTTTTCTTAGCTCTTTTTTTTATCTTCTCTCGGGTAATATTTCTTTGCTTGTTTGAAGAATGGAATCCCTTACCATTTCCCATTGTTCGTTTATACTCTGTATCTTAGCTGTTGCATGGTACCTATTTTTCACAGTTACTCTGCATTTATTGTTCTTGAATGTCGTTATCTATTTTCAGAACCTCTTTATTTATTAAGTCTCATGTTCATAACCACTTTTTGTTTTCTCGCTTCAGTCTTACTTTCATTTGTCAACATAGTGGTACATGATCACTATTGCAGTCAACACTAGACTTTGTCTGTACATTACGTAACACATTTTTAAAATCTTTTATTAATAAGCATGTAGTCAATTTGGTTGAGTATTGTCTTATCAGGGCTTTTCCACGTGTAAAGTCGTTTTTATGGTGTTTAAATCAGGTGTTTTCAATTATCATATCATTTATAATTGCTCATTTTTTCAGTTTCTCTTCTCTTTCATTTCTTGCACCTAAACCATAGTTCCCCACAATATCCTCCATTTTCCCTTTTCTACTGTTGCATTAAAATCTCATAGTATTATTTTAATTTCTTGTTATCTAATTTGAGACATCGTCATTTCTACTTCATCGTAAAAGTGTTGTATTTCTTCGTCATTACTGTTTGCTGTTGGTGCATATCTTCTTCTTCTTCTTCAGCTTTCCGAGCCATTGAGGTTCTTTGCTGCAAATACAATCCGTCTCCATTCGTCTCTCTGGTGGACCTTCTCTTGCCAGTCGTTAATTCCAAGTGCTTGTAGGTATGTACATGTATTATCTCTCCACCGTCTTCTTGGTCTACCTCGGGGTCTACGGTCATTTATTTCCTGAGTGTAAGCGAGTTTTGTTTCCCTATTATCTTCCATTCTTTCTATATGCCCCAGCCATTGTAGTCTATTAGACTTCATGATACCAGTGATTAGCGGGGACTTAAACAGATCATAAATGTCTTTGTTACTTCTTCTTTTCCACTCTCCACTTTGTGTATCCCTAATGGGTCCAAAGATGCGTCTTAAAATTTTGTTCTCAAAGGTTCGTCTCCTTTCGTTGTACTCCGGGTTTCAGAGCCATACAGCACAACTGGTCTGATCAGTGTTTTGTATATTGTGATTTTGGTGTTACGAGATAGCGCCTTTGATTTTAGTAGATGTTGTAGTGCATAGTATATCTTATTTCCAGAGTTGATTCTAGTTTGTATTTCTTCCCTCATGATGTTGGAGCAGTTGAAGATTGTACCCAGGTATTTGTATGTTTTCGTTCTTTTAATGGTCATATTATCAATTTGTATGTGGCCAGAGTTTTTAGCCATACCGCCTCTTGAAATTACCATATATTCTGTCTTATCTTGGTTGATAACCAGCCCCATCTGTTGGGCTTTTTCCTTTAAGTGAGTCAATATTTCCAATGTCTTTTGTTCACTTTGCCCTATAATATCTATATCATCTGCATAACCAAGCAGCTTGGATGTTCCTCCAATATCACATTCCTCCTTTACCTTCCTTACAACTTTCTCTAGTGCCAGATTGAAGAGTAGCGGCGATAGTGCATCACCCTGTTTCAAGCCAGATGTTATTTGGAAGGGGTCTGATTTCCTGCCTTTATATGTTACTATATTATAAGTATCTTCCATGCATAGTCTGGTCATGTTGATTAACTTGCTTGGTATTCCAAATTCCTGCATAGCATTCCATAGACTATTCCTATGGACACTATCATAAGCCTTTTTAAAATCCACAAAAATGTTATGGAGATCTCTTTTATATTCCCAATGTTTCTCGGCTATTTGTCGTAAGATAAATATCTGATCTATTGTTGATCTGTTTTGTCTAAAACCCGCCTGGTAGTCACCTAATATGTCTTCTGAATATGGTTTTAGTCTATTTAGTAATACTGCGGATAGTATCTTATAGCTTGTGGACAGTAGTGATATTCCTCTATAATTTCCACATTGGAACTTGTCTCCTTTCTTAAAGATAGGTATCAATAATGACTCTTTCCAGTCATGGGGTAATTATTCTGTCCTCCAGATTTTATTATTAGTTCATATAGTTTTAGATGTAATGCATGGCCACCTGCCTTTATAAATTCAGCAGCAATTCCATCAGTCCCAGTTGCCTTATTGTTTTTAAGTCGTGTGATTACATATAGGATTTCTTCAAATGTAGGTTCTTCAATTTGTGGTTCGCATGTTAGAACCTCTTCCTGTGGGAAAATGTTACTTGGAGCTTCACAATTTAGTAATTCAATAAAATATTCTTTCCATGTGTTGCACATTTCCTCATTGGTATTTATCATATTCCAATTTTTGTCTTTTATACTATATGTGTTTTGTTGGTGCCCTCGTTTCATTGACTTCGGTTCTTTAAAAAATTTTCTGGATTCATTTTTCTGGTGATTAGTTTCCATATCTTTGATTATATTACTCATATATTCTCGCTTCTGCTGTCTGACTATTTTTGTAGCCTCTTTACATTCATTTCTATAATGCTCTTCCTTTTGGATGTTATTGATGTCATTTAACCATACATGTCTGGCATTCTTCTTCCTAATGACTGCTTCTTCACATTTTTGATTGAACCATCTGTTCTTTCTATGCGTGGTTAACACACCGAGACATTCTTCTGCGGTAGATTGAATTGTATTCTTGATGTTCAACCAAGTTTGATCAACGCTTTCCTCCGAAGGGTTTTGCAGAGTTTCAAGTTTACATTTTATTTCATCTGTAAATTTCTCTTTGACTGTAATGTCTTGTAGTTTTTCTCTGTTATATGTTGGGTGTAATCTTTGTAATTTAGTATAGAAAGCTCTCTTAAGTTTTATTTTAAATTTTTCCCCAACGAGGAAGTGGTCACTGTGGCACTCAGCTCCTCTATAACTTCTGACTTGCTGTATGTTTGATGCATTTCTGTTGTCACATGATTTCCAAGTTTGTTTGTGTGTGTATATCCTTTCTTTGTAGTCTGGTACTGCTAATCTGCAGTCCTTTGGCTTCTGCCAGGTTGATGACTCTCCATCCATTATCATTTGAAGTTGTATGTAGGCTTTCCATACCGGCCACTTTTTTTTATTAGTTTGCTCTCTACCTATTTTTGCATTGAAGTCTCCCAGCACAATCAGGATGTCCTGTTTGGGGGTTTCTTCTATGACATCTTCCAGATCATTATAAAAGTCTTCTTTAATATCATCTTATTTCTCTTCAGTAGGTGCATGTACATTAATCATCGTTATATTTTTCCATTTACCTTTTATTCGTAATTTACTAATCCTGTCATTAAAAGCTTTAAAGTTTAAAACGTTCCCCCATAACTCTTTTTTGATGACAAATCCTGTTCCTAATTCATGTTTATTTTGGGTGTTTCCTCCATATATTATAATCATTCCATTTTGCTCTAAAGTACCCTCTCCTGGCCACCTTATTTCTTGAATTGCTGTTATATCCATTTGATATTCAACCAGCTCCCGGGTTAGTTCTTCGGCCGCTCCAGCTCGATATAGTGTCCGTACATTCCATGTTCCAAATCTCAAAAGTCCTTTAACGTTCCAAGGTCGTTGTCCAGATAAGTCAGTCCGATATCGAGGCTCATGTATTTGTTTCGTAACAAAGAAAGGTTTTTACAAAGGTGGGGATGTTAACCCCACGCTTCAACCCCCAACCTGGAGGACCAGAGTGTTTCTCTTTGTCCATTCTCTACCCTTTGACCTGTCCGGCTTGGGAGGCCCTGCTGGTAGCTACGCTACCGCCGGCATAGCTCTCAGGGTCATTGAGAAGCTCCCCCACCACGACAAGGTGGAAACACCATCGGGTTGGTGCATATACTTATATAATATTTATGTTTATTGGATTACCTTTGATTTTGACCATAATACCTCTATCTGAAATATACTAGTAACCATTAATTGACTTGGCTTTTGTTGTTGTTGTTTTTTGTTGTTTTTTTTTTTTGTAAATCAAATAGTAGTCCTACCCCATTTTCGTGTGTATTCCCCAGAATAAATTATTGCCTGTTCGTATATAATTTTGTCCGATCCCATCCATCAAATCTCACTTATGCCTATGGTATTCATGTTTTTTTTTTTTTTTAATTTCTCTGATAACATTGTTCAACTTTCCAAACTAATTATTTTCCTGACATTCTATGTTCCTAGCCTAATTTTACTCGTTTTAGTTATTGTTTTGCCATCGGTAGGTCGTTACCGGGCTGGTGTCACCTGTGGCTCATGACGCCGTTCACTGCCTCTGAAATGTGTTTTGCCATGAAGTCTTGGAATGCTAATGTGGTGGTTTCCCCTTGCCTTCCAATCCACATCGGGGTCTTTTATCTCTGCCTTTGACAGCCATTTCCGGCTGTCAGGACAAGTGAGTGCCCTGCTCTGTTCAGCTGTAGGGTTGTTCACTTATACCTGTGGATACTCCGTCCCCAGGGCTGCGTTTGCCGCACCATGGCATGTGTCCCATCCTCTGTCACTGGGAGGTACAGTTGGGATTTTCTCTTCCTAAGATTATGGTCTATGATGGCCAAAACGCTTCAGTATTTTTAGAGGATACTATTATATCAGTGCCTGCAATTTACCTGTAGGGATCGAAGCGACAGGCGAGTTCTATGTGCCAGGTGAGTTGATAGGTACATCGTCTGTGACATTCTGTGTGCCAGGCATCCAGCATTTCTGATGCTGATAGTTGCGAGAACCTGTGAAATATATCCTCATTTCAGAAGAGTACGTGGGAAGATATGGATGTTACTCATTGACAATTGTTAGCTGCAGATCCTTTACAGGATGTCGCAGTCAACCCCTGCATTGTTTGGCTGTTCGTGATTTGTTGTGACGTTTACGTTCAGTGTTTTGCCATTACTTTCTGAACGACCGCCATTCGTACCATTTTATACAAACCAACACAAGGAGGTCTGCTACCAAATCGCCCGCAGCTGTGTTTCGAAAGCAGTATGGAGGATTACGACCGGCGTCCGTAACCCCCCTTTAGCCACAGAGCATGGACGATTACGTAATCAGTAAAGAAGAACGTTGAGTCTATTGAGTTCAAAGGCTACATCAAAGAAAGTTCTTAGAACATCGTGGACCAAGAAGCAGAAATATTCTGACATGCTACAAGATTTGAACATGGAAGAAAAATGGCTCATAGACAGCGCCATGTCTCAGACACTGGAATACTCTGGCCATATTAAAGGTCTTGGTGGCTAGGGGAGAATAGGGATGGGAGGCTTGGTTGCTGGTAGAACAGGCAGGGGTCGACCTGCGTAAAGATGGACACGGGGTGTTGCAGGCAACTTGGGCATGAGGCGGGAGACATGGTGAAGGATGGACAGCTGTCCACGCACCGTGGTGAGAGCGACGTGATGAGAGCGCCGTGATGTGAGCGACGTGATGAGTGCGTCGTGATGAGAGTGACGTGATGAGAGTGCCATGATGAGAGCACTATGATGAGAGCGCTGTGATGACAGCGACGTGATGAGAGCGCCGTGATGAGAGCGATGTAATGAGAGCGCCGTGATGAGAGCGATGTAATGAGAACGCTATGATGATTTTCTGCTCAACCAATGGGGATCTGCAATCTGCCCAACCATATAGAAATGGTAAAACCGTAAAACAAGTCTCAAGGCGTGTTGGATATGTGGCGGTAAGCCCAATTTTGATACAACAATCGACAGCCGAGTAGTAATGTGGACATATGGTGCTACGCCAATATTTTGATACAACTATCGGCACCCGAGTAGTAATATGGACATATGGTGGTAAACCCATATTTTGATACAACAATCGGCACCCGAGTAGTAATATGGACATATGGTGGTAAACCCATATTTTGATACAACAATCGGTACCCAAGTAGTAATGTGGTCATATGGTCGTAAGCCAATACACCAAGCAGCACCCGAGTAGTAATGTGGACATATGGTAGTAAACCCATATTTTGATACAACAAGTAGTAATGCGGACAGAGGAAGGGAAACTCACGGACCTCCAGGAGAACGACGTTATGCAAAGTACTGTCTACATCATTATCAAGTGCCTTGCCGGCTGGAGTTGGCGTTAATACTTCCACAAATTTTGATCTCTGACGGCATGGGTCAATTTATGTGTTGATTCCCTTCCGTTCCATGACATAAGACTGTTAAGAATTTTTCATGCCGTCTCCCTCTATCCCTGTTTCCATAAATATTTCTGGTGGTCATAACAGTTTCCACTTTGTTTGCTTTTCTCATAATATGGCCAAACATGATGACTGCATCTTTCTGATGTCTTTGATAAACTGTCTTTGCGACTTAGCCTCCCTCAAAATGTCAAGTTTGCTCATTTTCGCTGTCAAATGCATTTTCTGCCTTCTTCTATAAAACAATATCTCCAAGGCCTGTAAGGATTTATCGGCTGTTTACTAATTGTCCATGATTCACAGCCGTATGTTAAAACTTGTTCTATGTAACATGCAAGAATTCGGTGTCTACATAACATTTGTCTTTAGCCTGTCAGTCCACAATGCAACTTTTGGCCCATAGAGTAAGAAAGAAGATGCTGGACAGCTAGTCGTTATGTTCTGGAGGAAAATCAGTACAGAAATGAATCCCATCACAAGAGACAGGAGCATCTTGGCAGACGCGATCACCATTGCCACACAGCATGAGCTATAAGAAGATCTTCTTGTATGTAGTTAGTGGTTCGGTTGTTCTCAATGCTTGAGTCGTCGGTCCTCATGACCAGGTCTCTTCACATTATTGCGGCATGATCTTATCAAAGGCAGAGAATAGATGCATGACGCATCGTTGATTTGGCTGAATGTGTGACTTGTCGCTTTTAATTTCAAAACAGTAAATTCACGTACTGAATTTGAATAACCAAGATAGAGACAATATATTTCTTGCAATTCTCGTATTAGCTCTATATTAATTCCCAAATTCCCACGAAAATACGAAAGGGCTTCAAATTAAAACTTTAAACGTTTGATAGAATGTTGTTTAGAATGTCAAGAGTGTTAAGCGCATGGCATCACTATGCAGACGAACACGGTGACGTCATAATGACAGTTTAAAGATGGCCGCCCCAGTTTTGACATGCACCAAAGAGGAGCAGTGTTCTGTTTTTTTTTTAATCAGTGACCTCCACTTTCAGTGGGTACCACATCCCCCGTACTCACCAGACTTAAACCCAAGTGATTTCCACATGTTTGGACAACTCAATGAGTCATTGGGAGGAAAGACTTTTTCGACCCTAAGAAGAGGTACGGCAGATGATGCATGAGTGGTTACACACACGACCAAAAACATTTTTTTTCCCTACAGGAATCCAAGCATTTTATCGGCGCTGGAGGACTTGCATTGAACGCAGTGGCTACTACATAGAAAAAATGATACATTTGATCTTTACTTGTTCAGACTAAATTTTCTCTCTCTCTCTCTCTCTCTCTCTCTCTCTCTCTCTCTCTCTCTCTCTCTCTCTCTCTCTCTCTCTCTCTCTCTCTCTCTCTCTCTTTCACTCTCACTCACACATACACGCATAATACTTAAGGGTTTCATTTGAAGCCTCCTCGTTTAAACATAAAAGACACTACTATCCGCATATGTTTCAAACACAGACTATCCGAGGAAGCTGAACCAATGGGATCGAGTGAATTGAACCATCAATAAACAAAACAAACAACAACAAAAACGGGACTACATACTAGTACTAGCGTGGGTCTGAATGAATTCAAGGATAAATTAAGAGAGACAACACAGCTCTCGGTTGTAATTGCCCGCAGTACAGAAGTCCAGAAGGCGTCGACCTCGCGGGAGGTAACCTACTTCAAACAGCCAATGGTCACGTTATTGGGGACAATGAAATTAACTCCCCTGTTAAATTTCACGACGATGTTAAAGTCCAGTATGTTCGATGTGGCAGACAAACAGACAAACACACTTATCACCATATGCAATAATTAGGTAAGGGCCCGTTGAATTCCATCATTATGTATTTAAGTCCAATACACACGATGCAGCAGCCAAACAGACACACATACCTGTAATTAGGCAAGAGCCTACATACAATAATTTGGAAAGGGTAGGTTGAATTCTACCACAATGTTCAAGTCCAGTACATGCGATGCAGCAGACACACAGGCAATTGCACTTGCCACCACATACAGTAATTAGGTAACGGCCCTTTACATTCCTTGAGAAGTACTGGGTATATGGAAGGTTAAGTTAAGGACCATTTTATTGTATAAGGTAAGTAAAGTTATGGACTATGTTATTGTATATGTCGGGCGGAAGAGCGCAATTGGGAGGGTACAAGCCTTACCCTGGTGCGAGGAAATGCAACCTAAAGACAAAATGTCATGGCAGGGCAGACCAGGCCCTAAGCCTTGGTTGGCGGCTGGTCTAGGATCGAAGCTCCGACAGGCAGACAGTTAGAGCATTGCATTGCTGATCCGGCGGTTTCTGCAGCTTGTCTTGTTCCAGATGTAGAGGTGTTACCTTTCCTCTATAGTGAACTAGGCAGGCCGAGAGAAGGATCATGCTGCATGGGCAACATATGATCTCTATATTTTAGCCCAGGCTTTGTGGTATGGAGAGGCAATAACTCCATCCCTGGTCTTAACCGGTCTCGGAATCAAAGCTAGAGGCAACTGTTACGGGTTATAAGTCCCTGTCAATTGGCATAGATACGCGTTGCCTCTGACGGTGGGAGACACCTACAGGTGTCACTGATCAGCTACCGCCCGCCTCAAGCAGGGCAGCCCCCGGCCAATTGGGTGCTGATCCGCAACAGCCTGCCTGCTTCAATGGGTGCTTGAGGCTAGGACACAATCTGATTCGCAGGCTGTAAAACCAATGCACCAGGTACTAATAAAAAGAAAATAGAAACCTCAAGCTACGGTTTGCAACCTGGAACGTGAGAACCAAGCGTCCAGGATTTTCCACTGACTTGACCAATATTGACGATGTGAGAACAACGGCTGTGATTGATGCCGAACTCAATAGTCTTAACATTGATATTGCTGGCCTGCAGGAGACTCGCCTCGCTGTCAGGAAGTAGTAATAATGAATAGGCTAAAAAAAAAGAGTCATGGAGAACAGAAAGCTTACTGCCAAAACAGTAATTTAGTAATCTTCTTTATGGCAGTGAAACCTGGGCAACTTACTCACACCAAGAGAAACGTTTAAACAGCTTTCATATGCGGTGTCTGCGAAGAATTCTTGGAATTAAATGGCAAGACAAAATCACAAACACTGGAAATATCAGATTGTGTGACGGTTTATTCCATGCTCAGTTTTCGTAGACTTAGATGGATAGGACATCTTAGGAGGATGGATGATGGTAGAATACCAAAGGACATCTTTTTTGGTGATTTACAGATGGGTAAGAGATCTCAGGGTCAGCCTCTACTACGATACAAAGATGTGTGTAAGCGGGACATGATTGATACAGGCATTGATAATGCACATTGGGAGCACGTCGCCGCTGAACGTGTTGAATGGAGGGCAAACATCAGAAATGGAATAAAGACAAAGGAGAAAATTATTGCAGATAAGTCACACACCGAGCGTGTGAGACGGAAGATGGTGCATGATGGTGGAAATGACCACGTGTTCACATGCACCCACTGTGAACGAACATTTATAGTGCGAATTGGCCTTATCAGTCACATTCGCTACGGCCATGGTTAAAAGTTATAATGCCTTTTTGAAGCACAAACTATCGTCTGTCAAGACGGCAAGTTGCCAATGGACTATTGTATATGGTAAGTAAAGTTATGGACTATTTTATTGTATATGGTAAGTAAAGTAAGGGACTATTTTTATTTTATAAGCTAAGTAATTCAGATAAAGTTAAGAGTAGGACAGGGGTGTGTCTTATCACCGGATCTCCTCTCCCTCTATAGTGAAGTGATAATGAGAGAGATGAAAGAGAAGTCAGGAATACCAATCGGAGGTTTTAATATAAACAATATACGCTATGCAGATGACACCGTATTGGCGGCGGAACATGCAACAGACCTACAACTGTTGTTGGACATTGTAGTAACAGAGTGTGCACAGAATGGACTCTCTTTGAATATCAAGAAAACAGTAACAAGGTGTGGGATGCCCCTAGCCCTGCAACCAGCAGGGTTGGGATCGGCTAGCCTCTCCTTGGAGGAGTGAAAAGTGAAAATTAGTAGCCTGCCGATGACCCCCAAGTCAACCCCCATCTCCACGTGGTGTAGACCGGAAACCATGACCGCGAGGTCATGGGTTAACTGGACTATGGCTTGCAATAGGGGACGGGCTCCCTATGGTCAGATTTTTGTCCTAAACTTGCGACTGGCCTAGCAAGCCGGCAGGGGAATCTTTATACTGCTCGTAGAAAAAACTAAGAAGAATAAATGTACATGAGTAGTCTAAAGGAAATGTGTAGGGATCATAACATGAAAATTAACACAAGTAAAACAGAGGTAATGACTGTAACTAAAGAAGAAGAAATAACAACAATTCACCTAAACTAATATCCATTGGACCAAGTAAATAGTTTCAAGTACTTAGGCAGTATAATATCATCAAATGGCAAATCAGAAGACGAGATCGAAAATAGATACAATAAGGCAAACCAATTGATTGAACAAATGGCACCAATACTAAAGAACAAACATGTATCAATAACTACTAAGAAAGCACTTTACAACACAATCTTCCTATCAACTCTATATTATCAATGCCAAACCTGGACAATGACAGAAAAAGAGAAATGAAAAATCACAACAACAGAAATGAGATTCCTGAGAAGAATACTCAATGTATCAAGAAGAGATAAGATCAGAAATGAAGAAACCAGGACTAAAGTGGGGGTTATAGCTGCACTAGATTTTATTAGAAGGCAGCAAGTCAAATGGTTTGGCCATGCAAGTAGGTTACCAACTAACAGTATACCACAACAAGCAATGATGTACAGACCAGATGGAAGCAGAGGAGGAGGCCGACCACGTAAACGATGGACGCAGGGAATAACAGAGTCAATGGGACTATCGATACATGAAGCCCATAAGCGGGCATTCTCCCACTGTTTATATTTCACCTCGACACCGGTAGGTACGAGAGGAACTTGATGAGATGAGATGAGTAACAATGGTGATATCAAAGAAAATGGGGACACCAAAATGTGACATAGAAATAGAAGGGGAAATTCTCAACCAAGTGGATAATTTTAAATACCTAGGAGCACTTATAACATCAGATGGAAGATGTACAACAGAGATTAAGAGCAGAATATGGCAGGAAAAAGCCGTGTTTTAGAAAATGAAGAGTACCTTATGCAATAAGTCACTATCAATGAAGGAAAGAAAGAGAGTGCTAAAATGCTATATAGAACCAGTTTTACTGTATGGCAGCGAATCTTGGAATGTAAATGAACAAATTAGGAAGAGCTTAGAAGCAACAGAGATGTGGTTTTTAAGACGAATGTTGCGAATTCCTTGGACTGCCAGAGTAACTAACAACGATTGCCTGAAAGAGGCTAATGAAAATAGAAAACTATATACAACAATAAGAAAGAGACAAACAGCTTTCTTTGGTCATGTGATGAGAAGAGAGGCATTGGAAAACATCGTGACAACTGGAAAGATCGAGGGAATGAGAGGCAGAGGCAGACCAAGAGATAAGATGCTGGACTGATTGAGACGGTGGCATGGATGAATATCATCGGCAGAGTTGATCCAGAACACAAAAGACCGAGATCTGTGGAGAGCCATGAACGCCTACGCCAGCTGGCAAGGCTTATGATGACGACTATTTTATTGTATTTTGTAAGTAAAGTTAAATACTATTTTATTGTATATGGTAAGTAAAGTTAAGGACTATTTTATTCTATATGTTAAGTAAAGTTATGGACTATTTATTGTATATGGTAAGTAAAATTAAGGACTATCTTATTATATATGGTGATTAAATTTCAGGACTATTTATTGTATATGTTAAGTAAAGTTATGGACTATTTATTGTATTTGGTAAGTAAAGTTAAGGACTATCTTACTGTTTATGATGATTAAAGTTAAGGACTATTTTATTGTATATGTTAAGTAAAGTTATGGACTATTTATTGTGTATAGTGATTAAAGTTAAGGACTATTTTATTGTGTATGGTAAGTAAAGTTATGGCCTAGTTTACACGCCTGGAAGAGTATTGGGTATATATTAATAGTAACAATATTGCTATAGTCAGATCGGCACTCGGTGGTTGAAGTGGTCGATATGATTCCGGCCGCCTTTACTTCCCAGGACATTTCCTGGTGTACAAATGAGACTGGGTCGACCCCGGCGCTCAGGTTAATTAGGGAAAATATTCACGTCGATGGGGATTCGAAAAGTAAGCCACAGAAGTATTAGGCTATACATTGTACCAGGGCATCAATAAACGAACCAGCCAACAATCAATTACTCAGTAAACCAGCCAACTGACTAGCAAATCAGTCAACCCGTATTGCATTGGCACCTTGCCGTCTTGACAAACGATAGTTGTTATATTGTGTTTCAAAAAGGCATTAAAAGTCTTAAAAGTCTAGAGGATTGACTTCATTGCCCCGGGTTTTATCCCACATGGATCGGTCTCTTTCGGCAGGATAACCTGCAGAAAGCATAGCACAAAGCATTAACTCCGTAGCTCCGGCGATGACCTCATGGAGTCTCCGAGAACAAATGTACTCTTGAACCGAAAGATGTAGCCCGAAATAGAACCAATAACCTTCGGAGCGCAAGGCAAACGGCTCGACACCTTCGCCACGGAGACTCCCTTATAACAAAGGCATAATTACTACAACCATGGCGGTAGCGAATGTGACTTATGAGACCAATTGGTGCTGTAAATGTTCGTCCACTATGGATGCATGTGAGCACATGGTCATTATCGCCATCACGCACCATCTTACGTCTCAAGCGCTCAGTGTGTGACCCTCTGCAATCATTTTTTCCTTTGTCATTATTCCATTTCTGATAGTTTCCCTCCATGCAACACGTTCAGTGGCGACTTACTCACAATATGCATTATCAATGCCTGTATCAATCATGTCCCGCTTACACACATCTTTGTATCGTAGTAGAGGCCGACCCTGAGATCTCTTACCCATCTGTAATTCACGAAAAAAAGATGTCCTTTGGTATTCTACCATCATTCATCCTCCTACCGTGTCCTATCCATCTAAGTCTACGAAGACAGCATGGAACAAACCGTCAAACAATCTGATCTTTCCAATCCTTTAGTATTTGTGATTTTGTCTTGCCACATAATACCAAGTATTCTTCGCAACACCGCATTTGAAAGCTGTTTAAACGCTTCTCTTGGCGTGAGTAATTTGACCAGGTTTCACTGTCATAAGGAAGAGTACTAAAGACATAGGCTTGATAAACAAGGACATTTGTTTTGGCAGTAAGCTTCCTGTTCTCCAGGACTCTTTTTTTTAGCCTATTCATTATTGCTACTGCCTTACCAATCCTGATGTTGATTACCTAATGTAGGGATAATTGCTAATTATCTCGGACCTTAAATATGTAAAATGATCTACTATCTCCAGTTGGGCGTTGTCAATAAAGATTGATGATACCCCATGTGCACCTTGTGACATAATCTGTGTCTTCTTTTTTGCTAACTGTTAACCAAATTTAACAGTTTACGACCCACTCTGAGGAAGAATTACAACATCTACTATCTGCATTCTCCAATGCTTGTTCTGAATTTGGTTTAACAATTAACAAAAACAAGACACAGATTATGTCACAAGGTGCACATGGTGTACCATCAATCTTTATTGACGACGCCGAACTGGAGATAGTAGACCATTTTACATATCTTGGATCAGAGGTAAATAGCAAATTATCCCTCGATCAGGAAATCAACATCAGGATTGTCAAGGCAGCAACAACAATGAACATGTTAGCAAAAAGAGTCTGGGAGAACAGGAAGCTTACTGCCAAAACAAAAGTCCTCGTCTACCAAGCCTGTGTCCTTAGTACTCTTCTTTATGGCAGTGAAACCTGGACAACTTACTCACGCCAAGAGAAACGTTTAAACAGCTTTCATATGCGGTGTCTGCGAAGAATACTTGGTATTAAGTGGCAAGACAAAATCACAAATACTGAAGTATTGGAAAGATCAGGTTGTGTGACGGTGTATTCCATGCTCAGTCTTCGTAGACTTAGATGGATAGGACACGTTAGGAGGATGGATGATGGTAGAATACCAAAGGACATCTTTTTTGGTGAATTACAGACAGGTAGGAGATCTCAGGGTCGGCCTCTACTACGATACAAAGATGTGTGTAAGCGGGACATGATTGATACAGGCATTGATAATGCACAATGGGAGCACGTCGCCGCTGAACGTGTTGCATGGAGGGCAACTATCAGAAATGGAATAAAGACAAAGGAGAAAATGATTGCAGATAAAGCACACACAGAGCGTGAGAGACGTAAGATGGTGCAAAATGGTGGAAATGACCATGTTTTCACATGCACCTACTGTGGGCAAACATTTGCAGCAAGAATTGGCCTTACCAGCCACACTCGCCACCGCCATGGATCGTAGTTATTGCCATATGACAGTTATTAAGCCTTTTTGAAGCACAATGTACAAAACTATCGTCTGTCAAGACGGAAAGGTGCCAATGAATGAAAAATAACCAAATTTAGAACAAGCATTGGAGAATGCAGATAGCAGACGTTGTAATTCTTCCTCAGAGAGGATCGTTATTGCAGCATCATCTGCAAAGATATACTCTCTGATCATTATCCTCCTTATTTTGGTCCTGGCCTTCAAACTCTAAGCATTGTAGAGACCGCCATTTGAGCGTGAGTGGATGTGTATATACCACCATCCTGATCACGAAAGCATATTTCAGTAGAAGTGAACAGTATATTTCAAAGAGGGTGGGAGCTAGTTCACAACTTTGCTTAACTCCACACTTGATTTCAAACTCTTCTGAAGTTGCACCATCAATCTTGATTATAGCCTTCATGTCTGTATGGAACGATTCCACAATGGACAGAAGAGTTGGTGGGCAGCCAATCTTCTTTAGTGCCTTGAACGGACACTCACGACTGACCAAATCAAATGCTTTTGTGAGGTCGATAAAGGCAATAAACAGTGGTCGATTCTGTTCACGGCATTGTTCTTGAATTTGTCGCAATGATAATATCATATCAATGGTAGACTGATTCCGTCAAAAGCCACACTGTGATTAGGGGTAGACTTGATCTCTCAGGACCTGAGGTCTACGCAGAACAATTCTGGCAAATACTTTCCCAAAGATACACAGAAGTGAGATACCCCAATAGTTACTACAGTCACTCCGATCCCCGTTGTTTTTGTATAGTGTTCTGATGCTAGAATCTTTGGAATCCTGTGGAACTTATCCTTCTCGTCAGCATAGCTCTATTAGTTAGTGGATCTGTAGAGTGAGTGTGTCTTGCCCACTCCTGATAACCTCTATTGGAATCCCATCCTTTCCTGGAGACTTGCCAGATGCAAGGTCATTAATCTTAACTTCTGTTATGATGGGAAGTGTGTCCAGGTGGTCAAGATTTGGCAGTGCCTCTATGGCTAGTTTCGTCTCGCTTGATTAAAGCTCCGAATAGTGCTCTACTCACCTATCCATGTGCTGTTTCTTATCAGTGATTTCTACAGTCAGGGTATTCATGATTTCTCCCGTCAGGGTGTTCAGTGGTGCACATCTTTTGATCATTATACTGCAGGCCTTCTTTATCCCTTCATACATACTTCTGATGTTTCCCTTATCACTTACATTTTTAATGTACTCGCATAACGTGATTCAATAGTCATTTGCACAATGCCTGGCAGCAACCTACTTCCTAGCTTGTTTCAGCTCAGTGGGAATTTTCCGTTGTTTTTTCCTTGCTTTTTAAGAGAGCTATAACTGTTTATCAATCAAGGGCTGCAGTATCTGGCTGTTTGCCGCAAACTAGTCCTGCCTCTTATGATCCACAGTGCCATAAACCCATACCGCTGTTTTAAAAAGAGTTTCCTTAAGTTTACCCCATTTTGGCTTCCTGTACAGCTTTCTGATGTATCAGTGAAAGTATTTTCAAGTTGCTGTTCGAACTCGAAGCACTTATCAGGATCTTGGGTGGTAATAATATTAATTCTGGGGCTAGATTTGTGTTTAGCTGTGTAGATTCTCTTTGGTCTCAGTCTAACCCTTGCGACAACTAAAGAATGATCAGTATCACAATCAGCACTGTGGTAACTTCGAGTTAATGATGTTTGATTCAAATGTTGTCTCCGTGTGATGACGAGGTCTAGCTGATTCCAATGGCCGGACCTTGAATGTTTCATGTGACCTTATGCCCTCTTTTGTTTTGAAAAAGGAGTTTGTAATACATAGGTCGTTTCTGGTGCAATGCTCCAGCAGCTTTTGCCCATCGTCATTCATGTGACCGATGACGTATTTTCCAAAGCATACTGACCATGAACTAGAGTCCTCGCCCACACGAGCAATACAATCACCGAGTATATACGTGTAGTCAGATTTGGTTCTACCGTGATCACAGATATTAACTCCTCATAGAATGAATCCTTCACATCATCAGACGAAGTGAGTGTTGGTACATATGCAGTGATAATGGTGGCAAAACCACAAGTGGTTGTCAAGTGCGGGGATAATAATCTTTCTTTTCCGCCAGCTTGAGCTTCGATCATTCCCAGAAGTGAATTCTTCACTGCAAAGCCCACTCCATGTTGTCTGTTTACTTCCTGCCCTCTACCTCCTCCCCTCCTCCCCCCCCCAAAAAAAAAAAGTTGTAATAGTTTTCCGTGAGTGACCCTTCCTCAGCTAGGCGAGCCTCTAGCAGGCCAGAAATATCGATGTTATGACGATTGAGTTCGGTATCAATAACAGCCGTCTTTCTCACAACGTCATTATTCGTCAGGTCAGAGGGAAATCCTGGACTCATAGTTCTTACGTTCCATGTTGCAAGCCGTAGCTTGGGGTTTCTATTTTTCTTTTTAGTCCTACCTAGTACATTTATTTTACAGCCTGCGATTCAGATTTTGTCCAAGCCCCAACTTCCCATTGATGCATGCAGGCTGTGGCGGATCAGCACCCAATTGGCCAGAGACCTGTAGGTGTCTCCCACTCTCAGAAGCAATCCATCGCGACCCATGTCTGCGCCAATTGACAAGGACTTATAACCAGTTACTGCTACCTCTCGCTTTGATTCCGAGACGTTTAAGACCAGCGATGGAATTATACATCTCCATATCACAAAGTCTGAGCTGAAATATAGAGACAATGTGTTGCCCGTGCATCATGATCCCTCTCTCGGCCTGCCTAGTTTACTCCAGAGGAAGGTAACACCAATACGTCTGGAACAAGACAAGCTACAGAATCTGCCGGATCAGCAAACCAATACTCTTTTTGCCCGCCTGTCGGAGCTTCGATCCTAGACCAGCTGCCAACCAAGGCTTAGGGCCTGGTCTGCTCTACCATGAGATTTTGTCTTTAGGTTGCATTTCCTCGCACCAGAGTAAGGCCTGTACCCTCCCAATTGCGCTCTTCCGCCCGTAGCCGTTGGCACAATGTGGGGTGTCGTGTTTGATAAGCAGGTATTATCGTCTACTGTCATACGGTAGCTCAGTCATATCTGACAAGACATGACACTGATATATGTGTGTGTGTGTGTGTGTGCGCGCGCGCGTGTGTGTGTATGATTGCGTGGGAATGTGCGTGTGCGTGCGTGCGTGCGTGCGTGCGTGCGAGCGTGCGAGCGTGCGTGCGTGCGTGCGTGAGTGTGTGTGTGTGTGTGTGTGTGTGTGTGTGTGTGTAAACAAGTAAATGATTAGAATAAGAAATCTAATAGTTAAAATGTCTCTGATAATCTAACTATTGAAATTATTATTATTATAACTTTATTTAATCTAATATTTAAGATGGCTGGAATCGCTATAGCTGTATTTAATCGAATAATTAAGATAGCTGACATTGTAATAACTTTATTTAATCTAATATTAAAGATAGCGGGAATTGCTATATTTTTATTTAATCTAATAGATAAATATTAGTCTTGCTCTGGCTATAAAGGGTCGAATAATCTAACAGTTAAAAGAATCCCCCTTGGACAGGGGTGGGCAAACTTTTTGTGCGTAGGACCGCATTGACAAATGTAAAGCTATTGGAGGGCCATATACATATATATATATATATATATATATATATATATATATATATATATATATATATATATATATATATATATATATATATATATATAGTAGACACCTTGCAGTCTTGACAGACTAAAGTATGTGAGTGGAATATGGCCAATATTCCATCACAATGTCTGGGCAGAGCTTCAGAGATCATGTGATGCCCAAACGACATGACCTCTCTCTCGGCCTAGTCTTGTGTATTCCAGAGGAATGGGTAACTAATACGTCTGGCACAAGGTAGGCTGCAGACGCTGGCGGCTCAGCGTCAATCCACCGAGACCTCACCACCACGAGCCGGTGGCGAGTTATGGCCAGACCCTGACACCCAAGGGACACGGCTTAGAGACGTTCAGCCATGTCCCACAGGTGAGGGCCTTGTATATATATATATATATATATATATATATATATATATATATATATATATATATATATATATATATATATATATATATATATATATAATGTCCATTTTGTTTACAACAACCTATTACAATAAGTAATAATTAATTATTTATAGGTTATAAAATTATGAAGCAGTATAAATAACTAATTATTTCAATTTTAGTTTACTTATACACTTACACATTATATTTGACAATATGGACAACAACTCTTACTAATTTGTTAACAAGATTTTACAACGTGTTGTTATAACATATATTCTTTATTATCTATCAATGGCTTTAATTTAGATATAAACCGACTACATTGTCACTATAATTGTTGATTTCTAATGAGATGTAGGTATCTGCTTGTACTTGTTGACAATATTCTTGAAATCTGGAGCAAGTTTACTTATTGAAATTCGCATGACAGCATGCAAGTTGCAGTCCGACAATAAAGACCTATTCTTAGATTTGTTGATCTCAAGCAAGTGAATGCTTGTTCGCAAATGTATGTTAATCCAAATAATGATAAAAGTTTAGCTGCAAAGTTTTTTCAAGTTGGGAAATGATTCTTGTGATAAAGATCCATAGAAATCCAGCAAACTATCTGACTTGAATTTCTCTTTCAGGTCATGATCTGCTTGTAAGTCAAGTAGCTCCAACAGTATGAGCTCTGCGGCTGTATCAGCTTCTGCACTAAAAGGGGAACTGAGAATACTGAACTATGGCTGTAAGTTCTTGAAATCTTGGAGTCTCCACCCAAATTCTTCAATCAATGCATTTAATTGGACATTGCACTTTTCAGTCATTTCACCAGAAATGGTTTCTTGTTTTAGCAAAGGGAAATGACAAAATCTTTTTTCACTTGCTTCTCTGGAGAGCAGTGAGAGTTTTGCCTGAAATGATTTTACATGTACATACAATCATTGTGCAAACACACAATTGCCCTGATGTTTGACATTCCATTCAGTTCATTTAACTTTTCCGTTATTTCAGTGGCAAACATAAAGTCTAACTGCCACTCTTTATTGACAATGTTAGTATTAAAGTCACATTCAATGCCCTTCATCTCTAGGAACATCACTATTTCTTCTCTGAGTACCCACACTCGCTTCAACACCTTGCCGAGACTTAGCCATCGAACACTGGTGTGATACAGGACATCGGAATGTTAAGTTTCCAAATCGTCAAGAAATGCCTTGAACTGTCTGTGATTAAGTCCTCTTGATCTTATGAGGTTGATGACACTGACAACTGGGTCAATAACATGCTTGATATTCAAAACAGTTTTACACAGACTTTCTCGATGAATCACAGTCAAGTGGTAATAATTTGTGGTCTGGATATTCTGCTTTAATCTTGTCACTTATCAACTTTACCAGACCTACATTTTTTCCAGTCAAAGCACAAGCTCCGTCAGTTGTAACACTTGCCTCTTGTTCCAACCCAGTTCTTTCAATACAGTTAGTAACAGCACTGAATGCAGTAATATCGTGGCCTCTGGCTGTGTCTTTGAGTGAATCAACATTCAGTAACTCTTCGGTGAGTTTGAAAGAAGTGTTTATTCCACGTATTAATATCAATAATTGAGTAGTATCATGTACATCTGTACTCTCATCCAACGCAAGCCAGTACCACAAAAATTGTTTACTTGCATACTGAATTTTATGCATGAAATTGTCACTTATCTTGTCAACACGTCTAACCACAGTTCATCCTTGATAAGGTAATGTTGTCAAATCTGTTTTTTTTTTTTTTTGGGTTCTGAACACATAATATTTGCTGTATCTAGCAAACATTCCTTGATGAACTCGCCAACAGAAAATGGATTGTTCTATTTTACAATTCTGTGTGACAGCACAAGACTAGCTTCAGTTGCAGAATCTTTAATTGAAGACTGTTTAGTGAAAACAGTTTGCTGTTTCTCCAAATTTTTCACAAACTCCAGGCATTTCATTTCCCTCCCTTCGGTTGTTAAATTGTATCCGAAATCTGAATGTTGTGTTTGATAATGTCTTTTAAAATTGTACTCCTTGAAGACAGCCACTAACTTACGACACAACAAGCAAACTGATTTGCTACGAACTTTTATAAAACAGTACTTAGTTGTCCATTCATAATTAAAACACGGCATTAATTTTCAGTCCTACGTTTGTTCTGGACACTCATTGTTTTAATAAAATTCGAACAGTTATAATTGTACAAAACTTTAAAACGGAAATGAATCACAACCTAATTCCGGCTGTGTGTGAAAATAAAATATTCAGAAAACAAGTAGTAAACTCAGAATAAATTTCAGAAGTATATCAAGACTACTACAACAAATAAATTTATTTGAACATTGTAACTATGGATATAATTTATAACAGCAAACAACTTTTAAATTTAATATTTTCTTGCAAAATAAATCATTTTATACAGCGGAGAAATATCTGTTTTCTATAAAATCATCCTTTTTTAAATTTATACTAGTCGATAAATATTTCTCTATAAGAAAATCGATAAATTCGCATTTTAGCATTACATGGATCTAAATGTTGCTGTATATAGCCGGGGGCGGGGTTGGGGTGAACGCCCAACCGTGCATAAATACCGCAATGACTCGTGCATTCATCACCTATGTAGCAAAAGTTCAACTGCTGATCTTCTCGTGGAGGAACTATTTTAACTAACATGAGAAGGGGCGGCGGCGAGTCACTGGCGCCGAGAAATAACCAGAACGCTCTAGATGTATATGCACGTACATACACACGCAGACATGTGTGTGTGCGTGCCTACATACCTATACTTGAGAACGAACACAGTCTGCTCTAGTAAAGGAAAGGTGCTTAAGACGGAGGCAACAAGCCAGGAGGCGCAACACAGAAATCAGGATACCACGCAATCACGCGTAATGAAATATGTCGACTACTGCTAAATGTTATGGTGCTTGCCCTGCTTTGGACCCCCAGGCAGGTGCAGTGCCGGGACCTATGTCTCAAAGGGTCCAACCACAGCTACTGGAGGTCCTTCTCAGATGTCCTGTGGAGCCAGGTGACCTGAGAATAGAGCGTCTGGCCATACCAAACAAAGAATAAAACTAATGCACTGGAATGCAGAGGGAGTCAGCAACAACAAAACAAAATAGAACTAGCAAACATCTTGGACCAAGTAAAGGTAAGCGTATGTTGCTTGCAAGAAACTCACCTCAACGAAAACGAAATGATGTCTGGGAAATTACCAGTACTAAGGACACTACTTTCTGAACTTAGCAGTCAGCATAAGGTCACGATACAGTGGATACCATCCCACTATGGATTATCCGGAAACGATAGAATTATCGATAGGCTAAGGAGGGAGCAAAAGAAGAACAGCCTGATGTTCCCGTTACATACCACCAAAAGAAAATAATGATCAAATCAGTAAGATCAGATCATCATTGGAACTTTGCCGTTTTGAAAGACGATAGTTTGTGCTTTAAAAAGGCATAATAACAATTACCAATGACGGTAGCCAATGTTACTGATAAGGCCAGTTCGCGGTGTAAATGTTCGTCCACACTGGGTTCATGTGAACGCGTGGTCATTTCCACCATGATGCACCATCTTACATCTCACACGCTCGGTGTGTTACTTATCTGCAATAATTTTCTCCATTGACTTTATTCCATTTCTGATGTTTGCCTTCCATGCAACACGTTCAGCGGAGACTGAGCATGGATTAAACCGTCACTCAACCTGATCTTTCCAATACTTCAGTATTTGTGATTTTGTCTTGCCACTTAATACTAAGAATTCTTTGCAGTCACCGCATATGAAAGCTGTTTAAACGTTTCTCTTGGTGTGAGTAAGTTGTCCAGGCTTCACTGCCATAAAGAAGAGTACTAAGGACACAGGCTTGATAAACAAGGACTTTTGTTTTGGCAGTATGCTTCCTGTTCTCCTGACTCTTTCTCTTAACCTGTTCATTGTTGTTGCTGCCTTACCAATCCGGATGTTGATTTCTTGATCTAGGGATAATTTGATATTTACCACTGATCCTAGATATGTAAAATGGTCTACCATCTCTAATTCAGCGTCGTCAATAAATATTGATGGTACCCCATGTGCACCTTGTGACATAATCTGTGTCTTCTTTTTGCTAATTGTTAAACCAAATTCAGAACAAGCATTGGAGAATGCAGATAGTAGGCATTGCAATTCTTCCTCAGAGTGGGTCGTAACTGCAGCATCATCTGCAAAAACCAACTCTCTGATCAGTACCCTTCTAATTTTGGTCTTGGCCTTCAATCTCTGAGCAGTGTAGAGGCTGCCATCTGAGCGTGAGTGAATGTATATACCACCATCCTGATCGCGAAAGGCATATTTCAGTAGAAGAGAAAAGTATACTCCAAAAAGGATGGGTGCTAGTACACAATCTTGCTTAACTCCACTCTTGATTTCAAACTCTTCAGAAGTTGCACCATCAAACTTGATTATACCCTTCATGTCAGTGTGGAACGATTCCACAATGGACAGAAGAATTGGTGGGCAGCCAATCTTCTTTAGTGCCTTGAATAGACCCTCACGACTGACCAAATCAAATGCCTGTTTGAGGTCGATGAAGGCAATAAACAGTGGTTGATTCTGTTCACGGCATTTTTCTTGCATTTGTCACAATGAGAATATCATATCAATGGTAGACCGGTTCTGTCGAAAGCCACACTGTGATTCGGGGTAGACTGGATCTCCTAGACTTGAAGTCTGCGCAGAACAATTCTGGCAAATACTTTTCCAACAATACACAAAAGTGAGATTCCCCTATAGTTGTTGCAGTCGCTCCGATCGCCCTTGTTCTTGTTTAGTGTTATGATGCTTGAATATTTGAAATCCTGGGGGACTCGTCCTTCTCGCTAGCATAGCTCTATTAGCTGATGGATCTGTATAGTGAGTGTGTCTTGCCCACTCCTGATAACCTCTATTGGAATCCCTTGCTTACCTGGAGCCTTGCCAGATGCAAGTTCATTTATAGCACACTTAATTTCTGTTATAGTGGGAAATGTGTCCAGTGGTCAAAAGTCGGTAGGGCACTGAAGGAATCATCCGCTAGTGTGGTCTCACTTGAGTAAAGCTCCAAATAGTGCACTACCCTCCTGTCCATCTGCTGTTTCTTATCAGTGATGATTTCTCCAGTCAAGGTTTTCAATGGTGCACTTCTTTTGATCATTGGACCATAGGCTTTCTTTATTCCCTCATACATGCTTCTGATGTTTCCCTTACACTTGCGATTTGAATGGACTCACATAACTTGATCCAGTAGTCATTTGCACACTGCCTAGCATCATTTTGCACATCCTTCCTAGCTTTCTTTAGCTCACTCAGAGTGTTACGCGTTGGTCTTTCCTTGTTTCTTAAGAGAGCTGTCTTATTCTTATCAATTAAGTGCTGCAGAGTCTGACTGTTTGCTGCAAACCAGTCCTGCCTCTTATGATCCACAGTGCCGTAAACCCATACGGCAGTTTTATATAGAGTTTCCTTAAGTTTACCCCACTTTTCATTTACTGTACAATTTTCTGTTGTATCAGTGAAAGCGTCTTCAAGTTGTTGTTGAAACTGAAAGCACTTTTCAGGATCGTGAGTGTTAATAATATTAAATCAGATTAAATCAGTCAGAAGGCCACCAAAACCTGCTCAAGACGACTACCACGTTATGGACAGACCAGAATAAGTCATTATTCTGCGCCTCAGAACAGGACACAATAGATTACGTAATCACGTGTATACAATGCAAGATTCAAGATTGGTGAATCAGCCATGCTTACATGTGGATTGACGTCGCAGACAGCAGAGCACATACTCAAAGACTGCCCAAATTACAACATGTCTAGGCAAACCTTCTGGCCTAGAGAGACGACAGTGGAAGATAAACTCTATGGGCTGCTGTGTGAACTAAAAAGGACAGTTAAATTCTACAAGAGGCATCATTACAGTTATAGACATATTTAAGGCGAACGAAAGAAGAAGAAGAAGCATTATATTACGAAGGTCAAGGTCTGTTTAAAAAATAGATAATTAGAAGGAAATTGTATCAAAAATGTTAAAACAATCGTAACGGTACATGAAATTCTGTAAAATTCAACAAAATAACATAAAAACGAAGTAAAAAAAATTATTTTTAAATGCCCTCGCATACAATCAGTTACCGGGCAGTATGCTGCCCGCGGGCCGTAGTTTGCCCACCCCTGTCCTTGGAGAGGGTAATTTAGTACCGGGTCTGGAGAAAATTATCTGCACTCACATCTTTCCGATATGTGGGAGCTTAGACGATTGCATAGGAGTTAATTCGCAGTCTTCTCTAGATAATTCCTAACCAATAAGTCAGTCAATTAACTAATCAATTAACCAATCAACCAATCAAACAACTAATTAATCATCTCACTAACAAACAAACCAGTAAATTAATCACTAAACCAAATTGTGAATCAAAGATACAAGCTAACTACCCAACCAATCATCAACCAACCAACCAGCTAGTCAACCAATCAATCAACCAAACAACTAGCCAGCCAATCAGCCAACCAACTATTATAATAAACAATTCAATCAGCCAATATATCAATCTGCCAACCAATTAAAAGCCAGTCATTTAATCAAACTGCCAGCTAGCCAGACAACCAAACAAAAAACTAATCAACTAATCAATCAACCAACCTACTAACTAGCCAACCAATCAACTAGCCAATGAATCAACCAACCAGCTAATTAAACAACCAATACATTAGCCACTCAATCAACCAGTCAATTGTCTAATCAACCAACACACTAGCCAGTTAATTAAAGGACTAATTAACTTACTAGCCAACCAAAAAATTAACTAATCAAACCAACCATTCAACTATCTAATCAACAAACCAACAAACTAACCAATCATTCAAACAACCAAGCAATCAACCTACTAACTAACTAATCAACTAATAAACTAATAAATTAATCAACCAACCAATAAAGCAACCAATCGATCAACCAACAAAATAACTAACCAACCAACATACTAATCAATGAACCACCAACCTGTTTGTAGTGTCTTCTATGAACTGATTCTCAACTGGTGACATCCCTTGTGACACTATCACATCAACAAGAACACAGATTGCAGCAAAACCAAGGCACACTTTTACCACGCCGGCCATCTTTGTTGTCGAAATACCACCTAGAAGAACTGTCAACGATTTTGCAATGATAAAATTACAAACACCAATATATTCCAAGCAATCACAGGGTTCTGTTTGTAAAAGAAGTAAATGTTTAATGCATTTATTTGGTATAAACTTAATTATCATTCTTCGCACACGTCCAGTCGTAAACATGTGAATATCTAAAGAAATCAGAAGTCAACTTGAGTTTGTTGACAACACCATAGAGTTTGTCCTCAAACGGAGAGGGTGTAGGCCAAAGTAGATTTCTCTGTTCTGCACATGTTGGATACTGACTGGCACCTTGCCGTCTTGCAAGATGATAGTTTGTAAAATGGAGTTATACCACTTCATGTTACAAAGCATGATCCCTCTATCGGCCTGCCTAGTTTACTCCAGAGGAAAGGTAACACCAATGCGTCTGGAACGAGACAAGCTGCAGAAGCTGCCGGATCAGCAATGTAATACTCTAACTGTCCGCCTGTCTGAGCTTCCATCCTAGAACAGTTGCCGACCACGGCTTAGTGCCTGGTCTGCCCTGCCATGACATTTAGTCTCTAGGTTGAATTTCCTCTCACTAGGGTAAGGCTTGTACCCTCCAAATTGCACTCCTGCGCCCGAAGTTGTTGGCACAATGTGGGGTGTCGGGTTTGGTGAGCGCTGCCCAACATTCGGCGCTAACAGAAAGCAGGTAGTACCGTCTATTGTTAGATGGTAGCTCAGTCGTATCTGACTAAGACCTGACTATACTGTTGGATACTATTGTAACAAATATTTAGCTGTCATTTTACCAGTTCCACAGACATAGTCATCAGTGTCTCCTATCTTTAGTTTTGTGATATTTCAGATTTTTTTTTGTCCTAAGCGGAGTCTGAAGATTGCTACTTCTTCTCTTCGGTGGAGTTGGTAATAAGCGTCATCTTTCTGGTGGCCTGGATGCGCTGATTCTCAATGGTTCTTGTATCGTTTCTTCTCTTTGTACCGCTTCAAATGTTATGACTACATCATGTTGAGGTGGCTTTCCACTTTCGTTTATCAATGGAGCCTCCTTGGTGAAGTGTTTACGCCTTAGATTGTGGGTTCGATTCTGTGTCACGCCGTTCGGTTCATGAGTGCAATTTTCTCGAAGACTCCAGGTGTTGTCGCTGGAGCTGCGAAGTTCGTGCTTTGTGCGACGCTTGCAGCATGACGCTTCGCCTAAAGATACCGACTCATATGGGATTAAACCTTGTGCAATGAAGTTGATTATATTGTCTTATATATCTTTTTTTTATATGAGACGTTTACTTTAAGTCAGTGGTTCTCAACCTTTTTTGGCCCCTTTACCATATGTTCAGAATAGCATTCACCCCTTTTGTATTTCCTCCCTATAAATCCCCCCCCCCCCCCGGCTCCTACACAGTATACGTAAAATTGGAAGCTAAATTTAACAACATAAACTAGATCATGTCTGGACGTTTAAATAAAACGTGATTTGCCGGTGTACTTACGTTATAAAACGAATTTAAGAAGAGCGAGAAATGCAGAACCGCAAAGTATGCAGGGGAAAACAATATCAAGTAATTGGTTCTTTTATTAACACGATCTTGGAATAATCTTAATTTCTCCCCCCCCCCCCCCCCCCGCCCCTGGAAACCCTAAAATTCCTCCTGGGGGGGGGGGGAAGAGATTCCCCCACCAGTTGAGAACCACTGGTCTAAGTAATGTTGGAGAAACTAATATTTACAGTGATATAAGTATCATTATCATGTGCCATACCGATAAGCTTGGGCGGTCATGTTTTGTCATTTCACAGGATCACCAGAGTTATGAATCAGCTCCGTATTCTTGTTTCGACCATACCATGTGGCCAAGCCATTTAGATATGTATTTCTCTGTCTTCCTCTTGTTCTTTCCCCTCAGTATTGCCGGTTATCCCCAAGTTCTCTAGTTTATTTCTTCTCATAACGTGTCCAAATATTTTGGCTGTCTACGTCTAATTTTCTAACCAGTTTACAGCTCTTATCTCCTTCTTCTAGGACATGGTCATCGATTTCACTTCTCAGGAAGCGCCTTGAGACTTTGAAAGGGTCCTGTACATATTAGACAATATTCAGATTGTTTTACACCAGAATTCACCGTTAACTGTCGCTGTATCCTTTGTGTGCTTTCTTTGTAGTGTCGAGACATGAACACTGAGCTGCTGTACGACTAGTGGTGATCGTGTGCGATGGTGAAACATGACCGCCCACGCTTTTCGACATGGCACGTAATGATGACGGCGCAATGAGTATGTAGTGCTAGGCACATATTTGTATAGGCCAATCTGCTTTCCAAGGGGTGGATTGGTAATATCTCGCCGATCGCCTTTATCTTCTTAGGACATTTCCTGGTACCACTATTAGGCTGGGTCGAATTTGTAGCTCAGATACATTTTTAAAATCATCCATGATGTGACTTCGTGTTTTGTTTTGTTTTGTTTTGTTTTGTATACCATACACACTGCTTCTAGTACTTTTTTTTTTTTTTTTTGCATATCCTTTACAGGACATCGCTGTCAACACCAGCATCTTTCAGCTGTATGTTGATTTCTTGGCAAGATTACGCTCAGTAGTTTCTGAGCGGCCGGCTCACATACCCCGTAAGTTACCGATGCGATTCGAACCACTGCTGATTCTAACCGTCATCACGTTACCGACGAGAGTATACGAGATTACGGAGAAAAGTCATAACCTCTAAGCCACGAAGCCGGCGCTTCTAGTACTGCTGGAATTAATTTTGCACGTGGATTAGCTTTCCCTATTAACAGTGTCCCTCGTCATGAAGCGAACCCACCTCGACTTCAGAGGTACTTGTAATTTACGTCCCCAAGCCAAGGACGAGAGCTCAAAATTTTAGTTCAACTAACCGGTGTAGGAGTTGAACCCCTTACCTCGGCATCAGCACACCGGATGTTTAAGAACCAGCGCTCTTATCCATTCGGCCATGCTGACCTCCTGATGCGACCTTGAACCCGTGCCCAGCGGGTCAGGCCAGAGAATTATTGTCATTCTACAGCTGTTCCCTATTTTGTCTGAATCATTGACCTGGGTAGTAATGATACCTTTTCCCCAACGGCCGAAGTGGCAGAGGGTCGAAACCTCCTTGTTCCGTCGGCAATCCATTATGTTTGGATATTTCCTAAATGACTTTTGTTTTCCTTTAGTAACAAAATCTGATAATAATAATGCTATTGATTTTTTTTTTCTTAACGCGTATCCTTTTCTTGACATCGCAGTCAACTGCAACATTTTTTTTTTACTGTTTGTGATTTTTTGGCAAGCTTACATTCAGTAGTTTGCCATTGCCGTTCTTAGAGCGATAGAAATTCATAGCATTGTATGAAAACGAGCGCTAGGCGATCTGCGTCCAAATGACCCGCAGCTGTGTCTCGAACCCGGCACGCAGGATTGCCACTGCGTCCGTAACCACTTTGCCACGGCACAGGTTGTGAGATAAATACCTTTTAAAAAACAAAGGACCAATTTCAAATGCTAGAATGGTACAGATTATATGCTACTAGTCCCATATTCTGTACAAATAAATCGGTCTGTGGTGACTGACGTGATCAATAACAAGCGGTCGCATTTACTTCTCATGACATTTCCTGGAACCCATTTTAGACTGGGCCAACATGAGCGCTCAGGTTAATTTTACAAGTCCTCCTTAATGGAGATTTGAACACACGACCTTCGCCGGGCAGGCAAACCTGCTAGCCATTGCCCTGCGGGGGCACCCCATGTATTGAGGAGTACCTAGGTCTTTACATGACTCTTTATTTTACATACACAGAAGGATAATGCATCAGTTAAAGGTGAACCCTGATGTTTTTCAATTTTTATATTGTCTAGTTAGTTAGTTAGCTAGTTAGTTAGTTAGTTAGTTAGTTAGTTAGTTAGTTAGTTAGTTAGTTAGTTAGTTAGTTAGTTAGTTAGTTAGTTAGTTAGTTAGTTAGTTAGTCGCGGTTCCCACTTGGCGGCAAAGGGTCGCCCCATAATGCTACTTTTCTGTGTCTAGTGTTTTCCCTTGTATCTACTTTATTTCCTTCAACCTATTATAACCTCAACCTATTCTCAAACTTTAAATGAGTAAGAAGTCCGGCTCGCTCGATTGTAGCCGGGCGTGTGTCGAATGCGTGTGCCAATTGGGCCACTTTTGGTAAGCAGAACTGGCGCTGTGGGATGAACCAAACGCCTGGTTAAGGTGCCAAACGATTAAGCTCATCAGGCACCATAAAAGGTGTTGATTGATATAGACAGCAGGACGGTGGCCATGGAAGTCGGAACCCGCTAAGGAGTGTGTAACAACTCACCTGCCGAATCAACCAGCCCTGAAAATGGATGGCACTTTTGCTTATGAGAAAGGAACTGACGGAAGGGCCGTTTGCACGAGGCTCTCGAGAGCCAATATATACAGGGATAACTATCCGTGGCAGCCTAACGTCCACTGCATCTGTGTCCGTCTTCCAGTCGTCTTGCCATGCTCGCCACTGGAGCCAGACGGACACAGACGAGGGAGACGGGACGACGAAGTTGCGCGACCACTTCCTCGCTATATAAAACCAAAGCGCAAGTCATTCGTTCCTCATCAAAAGATGTGTAATGAATGGTCCTCGTCATTCATGATGGACGAACATCGACTTTATTTCCTTAGACGTCTGAGAATGCCACCTCAACCAGTGGCACTATACCACAGAAGCAACATCCCAACCAGTGACACTATACTACAGAAGCAACATCCCTAAACTGTTAACGTTCACACTTTCTGACATAGATATTAACCGATTAAGTGTCGTAGGATGATTAAACGTTTTATGCGACTTCCCATATCTGCCATGGGCATTTATATCGCCGAAGTATTGCCAGTACGTTACAATAAATCATGTCTGCAACCATATTAACAACTTTCAAATCATAAATGAGACACACCCTTACTTCTCACTTTTCGCCATTTTTGTTTGTTTGGCCCACGCCTATTTTTTGTTTGGCACTTATAATATCCACACACACAAAACCGATAACTATGATAATTGACATTTGAAAGGAAAGATCATCAACGAACATCACATTAACGGGGAAATACTAGAACAAGTGGAACGTTCTCCTATCTTGGACATGTAATAACAGATGATGTCAAAACAGAAACATAATTATCACAGAGAATAGATATGGCTAATAATGTTTTCAATATCATGAAATCAGTACTAACATCTAGCACAAAGGTTTTCAACCTTTTTTTTTTTTTGGCCCGTGCACTCTTTCACCATATGTTGACAATATCAAGTAATCGGTTCAACTCGATCTTGAAATAATCTTAATTCCCCCCCCCCCCCACCCCCGGGAAACCCTAAATTTTTCCCCTAGGGGGGAATACCCCACCTGTTGAGAACCACTGATCTAGTGAGATTAACAACGCATTAAAACTGAGAATGATCAAATGTTATGAATATTCAACACTACTTACAGCACGGAAGCCTCGACAATGAACAAACAATTAACAAGTCGAATAGAGGCCTTGGAGATGTGGATATTACAGAAGAATCTATTGTATTTCATAAAATAAAAAAACAATAAAATACAGAGGTTGTAGAACAACTGGCAATGATAAGAGAGTTAATGAAAGAAATTAAAAAGAGGCAAGAGAAATGGCCACGTTACAAACCATAACACTCTTTTTAAAAACTATATTGGAGAGTAACGTTGAAGGCAAACTAACATGAAGTAGACAACGATACAAGCAGGAACATAACTTCCAGAGGTGGACGAAAAACAGTCGCACACAATGTGCAATCACACCGAGAGGTAACACAGTGTTAGAGATCCTTTGCTGCTAACCTTCATTGTGGAGACGGCACGGGATTGATTCATGAACTTTCACACAAACCTTACCGTCCATCCTTGCAATGAAATGACCCACGGTTGCGCCTTTGATTCCTTGAAACTGTTAACCGTTTTCTTCTGCAGTTCACAAGTCAAAAGACCGTTATAATTCATTGATGTTCGCGACCAGGGGGCGATAATCTCACAGAAGCATCACCAAGTAGCTGCGGACACAGCTGGTCATCCTCGTTTCCACAAACTACAGGCCCGTCTTTCCGTTATGTATCGGAGCCATTTTCCCCCGAAGGGAGAACGACGCCATAATTAACTGTCCGTTATACTGCGTGAGTCGTTGCTGGACTCTGACAGAGAGAGTCCCAGAGCATTGACAAATTAGGGCATCCTTCTCGCCCACCCGTGATCTTTCTAACGATACAGTTGGTTGTGCAATCTTGTGTGTGGGAGAAAAAAACAATGCATCATCATCGTCACCATGTGCCCTGTCATCTGGCGTAGGCGTTCATGTCTCTCCATAGATCTCGGAGGTTGATGATCTAGATCAACTCTGCTGATGATATCCCTCCATACCACCGTTTCAGTCCATCCTACATTATTCTTCTTGGTCTGCCTCTGACTCTTTTCCCATTGATCTTTTCAGACATCTTGGTACACTTACTTTCTTAGCGTTGGCGATCCCATTATTCATATTATCATTTTGTTAATCTTGTGAGTTCTCATGTTATTATTATCATTATTTGAAAGATAATTGCATGTCCTTTGCGCGACGTCGCAATCAACCCTAGAATTTCTAGACTGTTTGTAATTTACAAGACAATTTTATGTGCAGTAGTTTCCCATTGTTTACAAACGACCAATGATCATACCACTGTTATAACTCAACACATGGAAGTCTGCATCCAAATCGCCTGTAGTTGATTTTGAATGCGTTGCAACAGTAATATTATTATTATTATTATTATTATTATTATTATTATTATTATTATTATTATTATTATTATTATTATTATCGTTGATGTTGTTATTGTCATATATATATATTCATCGACACCAAGGAGAAAAAAGAATAGTGGTAGAAGTAATAGAAGTAATAGTAGTTGAAGTAGTAGTATTAGAGGAGGAGGAAGAGAAGTAACAGTAGTAGTAGCAGTTCTAGTAGTAGTAGTTTAGTTTATGGATCAACATCACGGCACACGTGTGTAACCCATAAGTGCTCCGTTCTCCTCCTAACTCAAACCAGTGTCTGGAGAACCTCAGCTAAGTGCACGAAGTCCGTAGCACCGGCGAGGATCGTGAAATACTTTGGGTATATTTTTAATCCGAGATTTTGCCCGGGCAGCGCCGTTAGGTTACTCTATTTCGATTTCCAACTGCCAGGGGATTTTTTACGTGCGCAACAATGCACATGGGCGTCGGATCTCACTACCCAGAGAACCAGGGAAATGTTATTAATAGAAGTCCACGTGAAAAAAATCCCGGTCCTCACCGGGACTTGAACGCGGGACTTCCAGCATTCGAGGCGGACACCATATCTCGAGACCATGCAGCTCCTCTGTAGTAGTAGTAGTAGTAGTAGTAGTAGTAGTAGTAGTAGTAGTAGTAGTAGTAGTAGTAGTAGTAGTAGTAGTAGTAGTAGTAGTAGTAGTAGTAGTAGTAGTAGTAGTAGCAGCAGTAGTAGCTGTAGTAGCAGTAGTAGTAGTAGAAGTTGTTATTTTTGCAGCAGCAGCAGTAGTAGTAGTAGTAGTAGTAGTAGTAGTAGTAGTAGTAGTAGTAGTAGTAGTGGTAGTAGTAGTAGTAGTAGTAGTAGCAGCAGTAGTAGCTGTAGTAGCAGTAGTAGTAGTAGAAGTTGTTATTTTTGCAGCAGCAGCAGTAGTAGTAGTAGTAGTAGTAGTAGTAGTAGTAGTAGTAGTAGTAGTAGTAGTAGTAGTAGTAGTAGCAGCAGCAGCAGCAGCAGCAGTAGTAGTAGTAGTAGTAGTAGTAGTAGTAGTAGTAGTAGTAGTAGTAGTAGTAGTAGTAGTAGTAGTAGTAGTAGTAGTAGTGTTGGTTGTTGCGGTGGTGTTAGTAGTAGTAGTAGTAGTAGCAGTAGTAGTAGTAGTAGTAGTAGTAGTAGTAGTAGTAGTAGTAGTAGTAGTAGTAGTGGTGGTTGTTGCGGTGGTGTTGGTAGTAGTAGTAGTAGTAGTAGTAGCAGTAGCAGTAGTAGTAGTAGTAGTAGTAGTAGTAATAGTAGTAGTAGTAGTAGTAGTAGTAGTAGTAGTAGTAGTAGTAGTAGTAGTAGTAGTAGTAGTAGTAATAGTAGTAGTAGTAGTAGTAGTAGTAGTAGTAGTAGTAGTAGTAGTAGCAGCAGTAGTAGCTGTAGTAGCAGTAGTAGTAGTAGAAGTTGTTATTTTTGCAGCAGCAGCAGTAGTAGTAGTAGTAGTAGTAGTAGTAGTAGTAGTAGTAGTAGTAGTAGTAGTAGTAGTAGCAGCAGCAGCAGCAGCAGCAGTAGTAGTAGTAGTAGTAGTAGTAGTAGTAGTAGTAGTAGTAGTAGTAGTAGTAGTAGTGTTGGTTGTTGCGGTGGTGTTAGTAGTAGTAGTAGTAGTAGCAGTAGTAGTAGTAGTAGTAGTAGTAGTAGTAGTAGTAGTAGTAGTAGTAGTAGTAGTAGTAGTAGTGGTGGTTGTTGCGGTGGTGTTGGTAGTAGTAGTAGTAGTAGTAGCAGTAGCAGTAGTAGTAGTAGTAGTAGTAGTAATAGTAGTAGTAGTAGTAGTAGTAGTAGTAGTAGTAGTAGTAGTAGTAGTAGTAGTAGTAGTAGTAGTAGTAGTAGTAGTAGTAGTAGTAGTAGTGGTGGTTGTTGCGGTGGTGTTGGTAGTAGTAGTAGTAGTAGTAGCAGTAGCAGTAGTAGTAGTAGTAGTAGTAGTAGTAATAGTAGTAGTAGTAGTAGTAGTAGTAGTAGTAGTAGTAGTAGTAGTAGTAGTAGTAGTAGTAGTAGTAGTAGTAGTAGTAGTAGTAGTAGTCATGATAGTGCTACTAATCGTAGCCTTAAATGGGTATCAGGAAATGTTTAGGAGGTTAACGCGACCGGTGTTTCATTGGACACGTCATCCGTCTGGCACCGAATGATGTATAGAAATATGCTGCTTACACCATGTGCCCACAACGATCCACTTACACCACATACCAACTAGGACCTACTTACTTACACCACGTACACACTACGACCCACTTACGCCAATAGACACTACGTTCCACATACACCACATGCCCACTACGATCCATTTGCACCACATACCCACCACGTCCTATTTACACCACATACCCACTATTACCCACTTACACCACATGCCCACTATGACCCACTTATACCACATACCCACGTTGACCCACCTACACCACATGCCCACTATGACACACTTACACCACATACCCACCACGACTCACTTGCACCACATGCCCTCTGTGACCCACTTACCCCATATACCGACTACGACCTACTTACACGACATACCCACTACGAGCCACTTAAGCCACATGCCTACTACGACCCACTTCCACCACATTGCCAACTACGACCCACTTACACCACATGCCCACAACGACCCAAGGCGTTGAAAATGCTATTTCACATTATTTTCTTGAGTGGCCTCTAATTTCTACTTCTTGTCTCTACTTCTATGGGTGTCGTTCAATACCTGCGGATTTGGTATTCAACAATTGTGACATTCTTCTGTCTCAGCCACCCCTACATTCTTAAATGTAACAAAAATACACCCCCTCAACCTTCGGAACAGGACAACGGCTAAAAATAGAACTCGCCTCCACAATTGAAACATGATGAAAGCGATCTGATGAACTTGTGTCCGGAAGCCAATCCCAAGGGAGTGTTGTTGAAAGTTGGTCGCGGAGGCTACATTACCATAGGCTTATGAGTGATTAGAATAAGCTTATGTAAATTAGATGGAATGATGACACGTCTGAACGGAATACAAATTATCCGTGGCAGTCAGTAATTTGGTTATGAGCGGACGAGATGTGATTCATTCGTCAGAGATTTTTTATTTTTATTTTGTGTTCTGTTGAAACAGGTTAGTGAACACTTAGAAAACACAAACATATATTAGGAAATATAGTAAGAACAATTTTAACCTTTTCTTAGAGTTCTCTGTTTTCTAATATAGGTTAAGAAAATAGGAACTAAGAGAAATACTCAAATGGTATAATGACTAATTCCTTAGCTAGTAAGATACTCTACTGTCTAACTGATAATTGTTCTTTCCTTATTACTCACACTTGATGAAGAATGCACTTCTCATTCATTCCGCGTCTTGTTGCTTTATGAAGAGGGCGATTAAGATAATCTGCTGTTCTATATATATATATATATATATATATATATATATATATATATATATATATATATATATATATATATATATAGAGAGAGAGAGAGAGAGAGAGAGAGAGAGAGAGAGATTAAGGGGAGATTGATTTTTAAATGTATATGCATTGATGTGTAGAATGTATAATAATGAGTTGGTGTGTGTGTGTGTGTGTGTGTGTGTGTGTGTGTGTGTGTGTGTGTGTGTGTGTGTGTGTGTGTGTGCATTGATGTGTGTATTCTAAGGCTATCTACTCTAAAGAAAAGAAATGTTACCAGGACTGTGATAGTTTCATTCCTAAGAATAGTTAACAAGTAAACAAGGTGACTGAGCAATTCAAGTATAGGAATGAATTAACCTGCACAGAGACTGAAGGAAATGAGAGATGTCTGGCAGACATGAGAGTTCATCAGATATTTGGTGGAAGGATTAGTCACATCCAATCAATACAGTGATGGTACCCAACATCGGAAGGTCTATGTGACATGTCCCTATGTAGTACTAAAATCCCTTTTTCCTTTCCCTTTTCCTCCTAATTTTCTTATGAGTCTAGGAATATGCTTTGTCCATGCTTTGTAGGGTGGTGGTCTAATGGTTTAAATGATATGAATTCCTGATCTGGGTGCATCCGTATTCTAGTGGTCGTATGGCTTGATTCAGATTTGTCCTGATCACAGATCGTCAGTATCCAGAGGGTCAATGTCATATGTGAAAGATGAGAGAATTTGCCTTTCTGATACAGGAAGAGTGAACGTCCACATAAAAGTAATGACCACTCTGAGAGCCAAGCCACCACAGTATCCTTACGAAACCATTATTACTATTAACTGTTATTATGTGGGAACATTCCCCTACGTGTTTCCAAAGGTTTTCTGGATCCAAAACCGTTAGATTGATTAAACAAGATACTCTTAGCATTAGTTCCAGAAAAGAGGAAGATCAACATGTATCTCGGGTGCACGTGCCGCTCATCTAGATCCAGACATTGTTTTCAGAAAACTGACATTTTAATTAAATGCGTTGTGGTAGGTAGTTAGAATTTATTATATTGTCTACACATGTTGGTTGTGTTATATTTTGAATGCTCCTAGACTATATACTCTTTCTTTTAATTATTATAATATTGTGATTTGTTACATTGAGTTGTTCATTTACTTTTCGACTTGAGTGTAATGTTGTTGTTATGTAATAGTTTATAAAACTATCTCACTACAATAAATCGGGAGAGCAGAATGTGGCGGGGAGGCTACACGCGTTCAAGTTATCCAGAGTAAGCTTCCTTCTCTCTTGAATGCGGTGACTTTCCTGGCTCTCCTGGCCTCCGATTAGAAAACCTGACTTATATCTAGTGGAATCTTACTTTATCTATTTATTTTAGAACTAGGGAGTCTTACGAGCCATTTCAGGTTTTCCTATAACAGTTGGCAATTGGGATTTGGGGATCTTTCTCCTCATCTCTATCTTAACTTACCACAATAATAAAACCCAAATATCTCAGAATGAAACCAAACCACGACAGCATACGTGCATGTATATTGTTCTACGCTTGTCTATTTACCTATAGGTCATCAGAATTTGTTCATTGTGTTTCTTTCCTTGATAAATACTTGTGACTCTAGTTGCATATCCTTTACATGCGTCGCAGTCAACACCAGCATATTTGGCAGTTTGTGATTTCTTTGCTAGTTTACATTCAGTAGTTTGTCATTGCTTTATAAACGATCGGCACTCATACCCTTGCATGAAAACCAACGCAAGGAGACCTGCTGCCAAATTGTCCGCAGCTGTGTTAATAAACTGTGAGATTGCGAATTGCGTCCGTAACACCTTCGCAGCAGCGCCGGCGATATTTAACATTCATTCATTCATTCATTCATTCATTCAGTAGCATGTCCTTTCCAGAACCTCGCTCCCATAACAACCTTTCGGAAAACCCCTCATTCATAAGCAAGATGTCACGCGTCCGATACACTCATCTGGGGATAATCTGCCACATCTTGCATTCATCTTTTTTTGGCCTTTCTCTTCCACTCTTCCCATCCATTCATCCGTCTATTCATCCATCCATCCGTCTATCCAACTATCTCTCTACCATACGTTTGTTGGTTACCCTGGATATTAAATATGTGGTGTCATCCCTTGTCGGATAAATAGTTGATGGCTCAACCCCAAAGAGATCAAGGATCCAGAGTTCCTCTTTCTCAATGTGATCCTGCCCGTTAAAATTAATTTAACTGTCACTGGCTCAATGATTTGAGACCATTAAATAGAGTTTTGGAGAACCAAGGAATACCTCAAGGAAAAAATTAAATTTTTACTGAGTATCCGAAATGTCCTTATGGATGGTTCCTTGCCTCTCCTCTACCAACTAAATAATTAATCTAGGGTAATTATTTACATCAATTTTACTATGGCAAGAGAACTCTCAAAAGAGAAAATAACCCGTAATTTTCATCATTTATTATATCTATATAAATGAAGTTGTTGCATATACATGTAATAACATACAACAATCAATGCAGTACAATTACCAGATTATTTACATTTTCATCTCTAACTAATTATCTATCCCCTGACTGTGCAACTGTATCATACATGGTCCTCAGAGTTGCATCCGTTCTTAATTATAAATATTGGGCCTCTTCTGCTGGTCTAATCTGTGGAATGAAACTGGGTTAACCCTGGCTGGTTTCCCATCCAGTTCTTGGATCTCGGTAGCATTCAGTCATCATCATCATCATCATCATCATCATCTTCCACTTCTGCCGTCAAGCGTCGTGGGGAGGAATAATTTGCGTTCCAGTGCCCGGTGGACGGCACTGGATAGTGTCATTCCGTGAGGTTGTACAATGTCTCTGATGTCGTCAATCCATTTTCTTCTTGGACGTCCTCGTGGTCTCGTCGCAGATGATCTTTGATGTAAGGCCAGTGATGGTAGTTGTTGATGTTGCATTCTAATGACATGGCCAAACCACTTGATCTTCTGTCTGTCAATAAATGTGGCACAAGGTGTTGATCCCACAGTCTGTCTGATAGTAGCATTTCTTACTCGGTCTCGGATTGTTAAGTTGGCAGCTCTCCTCAGGCATCTCATTTCGCAGGTGTTGATTTTGCGAAGGTGTAATTTGGATAAAGTCCAGGTTTGAGATTGGTAGCATAGGGTTGGTGTGAATATGCTGTTTATTATCTGTCGTTTTGCGGAAATGGGTATGTTTGGATGTTTCAGTAAGGGTGATAGTTGATATGTAAGTGCACTAGCTTTTTGACATCTGATTTCAATTTCTCTGTCCAATCTGCCATCTTCTGTGATCATACTTCCAAGGTATTTGAATTCTTTAACTTGTTTCAGAGGTGTGTTATTTATCTGTATATTTAGTGGGCCTGGCGATCTGCTAACTTGCATTACTTCGGTTTTGGCTGTGTTTATACTCATATTGTATCTGCTGCAGGTTGAACTCAGATTAGTAATATGATTTTGTAGTCTGCCCTCATCGCTATAAAACAGGCACTGATCATCGGCAAATAGAAGTTCATTTATTCCCTGTGGGTCAGTTGTTTCATCTGGAGTAAGGAGTTCTAAATTTTCTGAATCTGGTCTGTCGAGACTTGCTTCTTTGGAAATTCTGTCCATGTAGATATTGAATAGCAGGGGAGAGAGCACACATCCCTGCCTCACTCCTGTATTGACTGTGAACATATCTGATATACCTTCCTGTGTTCTTACTGCACTTTGGCTCGAGTGGTACATGGCTATGATATTTTCTAGCAGTTGCCCTTCTATCCCATAGTCTTCAAGGATGGTCCATAATTTGTATCTGTCTACTCTATCAAAAGCCTTTTCCTGATCTACAAACACAATATTCTGCTGGTCACTATATTCAATAGTTTTTTCACAAATTTGTCTAAGTGTAAATAATGCATCAGTGCAACTTTTACCTTTCCGAAAACCGAATTGTGCTTTGCTTAACTGTTGTTCAACTATTGGTCTAGCTCTTTGTTCCAAAAGTTTTGCATACATTTTCCCTATATGGCTTAGGAGTGATATACCTCTGTATGTTTCGCACTCTCTCATATTGCCTTTCTTTTTCCATATTGGTACTATTATTGCCTGTTGCCAATCATCTGGGACTTTTCTTTCTTCCCATGCTATATTAAAAAGTCTTGTTAGCCATTTAACTCCTGTTTCCCCACAGGCCTGAATAGCTTCTGTGGTTATTCCATCTGGACCTGGTGATTTGTTCTTAGGACTTTTCTGTATAACTGCTTTGACTTCTGCATGTATGAAATTTGGTTCTTGCTGTCCCTGGCGTTTAGGCACAAAAGTGAGGTTTCCTATGTTATGTGTGGGGTTAAGTAGTTCTTGAAAGTATTCTGCCCATCTTGCTAGTCTTTGTTGTGGATTAAATATTGGTATACCTCTTTTGCTGTTTATGATGGTGGTTGGGTTGTAACATGCATCTCTGTTTCTCATTGTGGTGACACGTTTGTAAAATTCATTTGGGCAGTCTTTGCTAAGGGTCGCCATCTGTTCACCGTATATTCTCCAGGATTCATCTTTAGATGCTCTAATTGTTCGTTTGGCATTACGTCGTATAAGTAATATAGTCCTGTTCAGATTTAGTTGTGATCCACTTTTTGAATGCTACCTTCTTTTTGAATATGCTATCTTTAACTTCGTTGTTCCACCAGGCTGTTCTTAATCTTTTGTCTTGCCCTACTTTCTTTGTTCCACATTTATTTTTCAGTGTGTCGAGCATGGCAGCCTTGAAACATGTCCATTCCTTATCTACGCTTGAGTGGTCATCAGGGATGTTCTTATGTAGGTTTTGGATTTCTTGATTGAATTCGTCTTTAACTGTATTTTCCTGCACCCTCCTATAATTGATGACATGTGTTGTTACTTTTTTGTTTCTTATTCTCCTGTGTGGTGAAATCTTTTTTATTATGACTGGTTTGTGATCAGTATCAACATCTGTATTTGGGAGTGCTCTTGAATCTAATAGTAGCCTTCTGTCTGATTTCCTAATTAGAATAAAGTCAATTTGGGATGCTTGGTTTATGTCATTCCATTTATACCAGGTTTTGGTGTGGCTACGACGATGTTGAAAAAAACTATTTGCTATTATTAGTCCATGTTCCGAACATATGTTGAGTAAATGTTGACCATTGCTGTTACAATCAGTCTCTGTGTCGCTGAATGGCCCCATGCAATCCTCCCACGGTGTTCTTCGTGTGCCCATTCGTCCGTTAAAATCACCCATCACAACTAGTTCATCTGTCTCCTTGACATTATTTAACGTGTCTGCAAGTTTATCAAAATATTCGTCTTTGTCTTCGTCGCTGTAAGTGTCATTACATGGGGCGTATGTTTGTATAAAAGTTGTTGTTCTATTTCCTTCTTTGATCTGTACTAGTATTATCCTTTCTGATATAAATTTAGTGTTGATAATGGCTTTCGCTTTGTCTGGATTCAGTCAGTGTAGAATATTCTGGAGAGTTCTTTTATTTTTTTCCCCGGTTTTATTTAATCATTTGGCTCACTGTGTTTCTTCCACCTATACATAGGGAAAAGGATATTTAATACCTGTCATGGAAAGGTGGTGAAAATTGGCAGGAAGTTGCTGTGGAATAGTATTTGGCCTCACTATCTCAGCTGCCTCACTCAGTTAAGTGGATACTGCATTCAGTCAAGCTGCTACAACTACTTTCACAAAGTGCTGCATTCACAAAATCAGGTCTGGATAATGACCACTACCTGAAATTTTAGCATCCATCATAAATCTAAAAATATCAGCAATATGAACATCAGAACTGAAATGTTCTATATTTTTCTCAAGAACATCACAAAGAAAATACCCAAAAGAATTGTGATCCTAGGAAAATAAACAGTGGAAGGTAAAGAGTCTTGGTGCTCTCAAATAGTTATCCACAACATAATTGGTTTAGACTAGTAGATGTGCAGTTTCATCTTCACCTATGCCTGTCCTCAGGTCTACCGGTTAAGTAATACCTTGATTGATTTGGAATTGACAACTATGTTTCCCATCCCATTCTGTACCTAGTTAATTCTGTTCTTCATATTTTCCTATTCAGGAAAAAGGGTTTCATACATTAAGGGCTTTTAAAAATCAGTTCCCATTTCAATGAGTATTTGTTTATAAACAACATAAGTACATTATGGTATCAATTCTTGTATAGCATTCAGGTGTATTCTTCTTCATTAAATGCTTCAAGTGAGAAGTTTTCTTCTATTCTCATGGATGTAATATTTATTATCATCATCACCATCATCATGGTTTCCTTATATCATTGTAATTATAATCATTATCATTATTATCATGCTCATTATCATTGTCATTACAATCATTATAATTATTATCATAATCATTACAGTCATCATCATCATTACATTATTATCATTACCATCATCATCATGCTAATTATAATCATTACATCACCATCCTTGTAGTACATTATTATCGTTACACTAGACCATATGTGTTAACAGGAGTGACATGAACTACAAAGTGGGATTTTGCTTAAATTACAAACACAAATGCTGGTAGTATGTGTAATGTATGATATTGGTTGTGTCGTGCTTAGCGCACAAAACTAGATGATAGTAACATGAATGATATTTAATACAAAGTGTTGTTATGCACCGGAGTGTACTAAATTATTAATTAGTTTATGGGTTACGCCGAACCAGTTCTCTGGTGATAGTCATGGCATTTTACATCAAGTTGTCGGCTAACCTGAGATTGACTGTTGGCCTATACTCCCTCTCTCTCAGCCTGTAACTTCACTCACTCACTCAAACTCCTCATGCATCAGTCAACATATCCATCTTTGCATGTGGGGTCAATACACTCATCTCAGACATCATTCATGTGTATGGATGATCATTTCACTCAGTCTATAGACACATTCATATTGGTGGTATAGGTGATCATATAGGAATCATTCATCACACATCCTTCATATTGGCATGTAAGGTCGGTAATTATACTCATGTGATTTCCCAATGATAACTTAAAATGTTTACCATCATTGATATCACAATGAAATATCTCCTTTCACAATCACTCATTATACACATCATATCTGTAGGAATGACAATCATACCTGTGTAGGTGCTTTACACAGAATACATTCACAGATGTTTAACAATGATGACATCACACATGACATAAACATGCTCTTCAATGACATAGACATGTGATCATTAGGCACACTTATGAAATTCACCGAGGATTTAGCAACATGAAATCCATGATTCACTCCTCAAATACATACAAATAATGTGATATACTCTCATTCATATTCAGGCATTATGAATTATAATAATTCTTGCATGGCTGTTGATTGCGCACTATTATGTGGCACAAATATTATTATTCCCCATGGTTGCCAACATTGAAATACATTTGTCTCACCAATTGGGTGGTTTAACTCAACACACAAAATTATGATCCCTGTAGAATCTATTTGGTTCTCATGTGTTCATGAATTACAATAAAACTATTTGTTTGTCCATGTGCTCATGTCAAAAAGTAAATCTACTGACTAATGTGCTCAATCTACTTGACTATACACATTACACTCATTTTTCTATCAGTGCTGGCACATTTAAATGAGTTTCCTCTGACCAGTGTGGGTACATGCACCATATGTACTTACCATTGTACTAAGAATTCTGAGTTTCCTTAAGTCTTAAATTACTCTAATTCATTGTAGATTGAGTTTCATGCTTAAGAAATAAAATGTATAACATGTGTCTAATGTTTTATACATTAACTAAGTTGTTTAGCTTTGAGAAAATAAAACACTGTAGTTTTCTCCTAATGTACAGTTTATCTTATGACTATGATAACTGAGTATAATATTATTTAGTTTCTACTAGATTAAATTCTTAAGAACTCACCATTCTAAATCATTGTAGACTGAGTTGCTTAAGAAATAAATGTACAACTTGGACTAATGCTTATACATTACATCAGTTGTTTACTTTGGGAGAAAATAAAACTCACTATGGTTATCCTTAATGAATAGTTTATCTATAAACTATAACAATTAAATATATTATAATTAACTTCTTAAGAACTCACCACACGTGTTCAACAAGTCGACTTACCAACTCTGCTTCTGGGAAAAAGACTCACGCTAATCTAAGATTTAAATTTAATTAAATATGGTGTTTACCTTATTTATCAGAATGACTTCAACATGTCGACACGTTTCATGATCTGAATGAGATGTAATTTCTCACAAGCGATGTCGTAGGTTGAGGATTTTCTTTTCTCGTGAATCTTGAAACTCTCTCACTCCTTTCGCTGCTTCAGGTCTTATGTCTCATGCTGGCTGATGAACAAACAGGCCATGTCACTTTGCGTGCTGCTATTTATACGGTGCCGTTTCCGGATCACGTTTTTCATTGCCCATGGGTATATTAAATCTTGGATCGTACAAGTGTGGAACAAACAATCCTGTTGCAGTGTTCTGGCTTTAATTGTCGACGGGAAATTACAGCATGTTACGTTTGTGAAAATAAAGTATAATACATCCCTCTATATGACAAATTTGTTAGTTGTTCTAGTATCTCTCTGTCTACATGTCAAAAATACGAGAAACTTGTTACTTATGCCAGCATTTCTCAGTGTATTTGTCCAATATACGAGAAATGTGTTACTTGTTTGGCATTTAGCAAAATAATTAAAATTATCTCAAACGACAACTAGCTAATAAACATTCCCATGTGTATGGTACGTTACACCTTCCTTCATTCATTCAGAAGCATGTCCTTTGCAGAACCTCGCTCCCATAACAACCTTCAGGAAAACCTCTCGATCATAAGCAAGATGTCCCGCCTCCTATACACCCATCTGGAGATCATCCACCACATTCTGCACCCATCTTCTCTTTGGCCTTCCTCTTCCTCTCTTCTCAGGCATATACCCCTCCATTATTGTTCTCTCCAAACTTTCGTGACGTTTCAAGTGACCAAAATATTAAAATTGTCTTTGTTTTATCGTCTTTAATTACCAATCTTCTTTAATATTCAGCTCTTGAAGTATGGATGCATTTGTTCTTTTGTTTATCCAAGATATTCTTAGAACTCGTCTATAACATTTATACTCAAAGGCATTTATGCGCTGTTCAGGGTGTTTATTAAGTGTCCAGGTCTTACAGGCGTATGTTGCAATGGGAAAGATGCTTGCTCTTAAAGATCTTTTTTTTTTTTTTTTTTTTTGGGGGGGGGGGGGGGGGTAGTTCTATCTGTCCCACTCCACAATTTATTCAGTTGCTTTATTTTTTGAAGAGCAATAGATATTCGTCTTTTAATTTCTTTCCTTGTATCACCATTCTTGGTAATAGATGACCCAAGATATTCGAAATTTTCAACCACCTCCATTTTCCCCCTCAAAAACATAGATTTCTTTATAGCATGTTAGTTTTATTTATATGCATTATCTTGGTTTTTGCTATATTAAGATATATGTTGTGATTTTCACTATTCTTTTGTGTTGAGGTTATTAGGTTTTCTATACCATTCTGTGATGTGGATAGTAATACTGTATCATCAGCATTTTGAATCTCTGCTATTTCATGACCACCGATATGTAGGGCATCCTATTGCGCCTTGGTTATATCATCTTTGACATTTCTCATTATAGTTCCGGTGTACAAGTTAAACAAATAGGGGGACAGCACAAAGCCCTGACCGACTCCTTGCTTGATGTTAAGCCAATCTGATGTCTCGCCAACTATTCTAACTGCTGCTTATTGGTCTAGATAGGGCAGTTTTATGAGTTGTATTACATGTGATGGACAGCCCACATTCCTTATGATTTCCTAAAGTTTCTGATGTTGTACACAGTCAAATGTCTTTGAATAATCCACGAAACATGAGAATAGGTTTGCATTAAATTCTCTGAATTTCTGTATTGTTAAACGCATGTTGAGTATGTGATCTCTTGTACCTCTTTCTTGTCTAAATCCAACTTGAACCAAGTTAATTTCTTCTTCAATTTTCTTACGAAGTCTTCCCATTATGGTTTTAGTAGAATTTACTTGCATGACGGATCGGGGCAATAGTTCTATAGTTGGTGCATAATTTAAGGGTACCCGTGTGTTGCCGGGGCCCATAAGGGAAGCAAAGAATAGCAACACTGCAGCCTACCACGCATATCGTAAGAGGCGACTAAGGAGGCTTGGTGGTTCCGTCGCCCTGCTACTGAGTGAGTGCGTGGCACGACACTGTGAGCTGTGAGTTTCGTGTGAAATGCTTCTGAGTCTGCCCGAGGTTTTTTGGAACGTGACTGCGTGTTCGGAGCGATGGCTGCTGGCTATGTCCCGGAGTTCACCGGTTTTTGCCTTATGCAGAAATGCGTGGCTGCTGGGCTTCTGGTTGACTGCCACTGCCATCGACGATGAACTGTATTTTTGTGTACTGTGTGGGTGAACATCTAAGAAACATCAAGATGGGAAAATGACTGCTGATTCCATCAGAGATGAACTGGATGTTTCGTGGGGGACTATTGTGTTGACATTCTGGCGGCGGCATTATGCACAGTGTATCTGTGTGGGCTGTTGTTTGTCGAGACTCCTGTCTTTTCCACTTTTCACATTGGGCAGTGGGAGGCATTTTGTGTGATATTCACTGGCACAGGAACGGAGCATAATGGGGACGACCCGTTGCTGTGAAGTTGGGACCGCGACTAACTAACTAACTAACTAATTAAGGATACCCATTTTTGGTATTGGTATGAAGATAGTTCTTTTGGTCATATACCATATTTCCTTATTATTTTTTATATAATGCATGATAGATTTGTATGCTTTTATTCTCCTCCAGCTTTAATTAGTTCAGCTGGTATCTCTTACATGCAGGTGATTTACCATTCTTCAGGTTCTTTATAGCCAATGCAATTTCATCTAATGAGGGTTCGGGTTATGTCTTTGCTATCATTGGTTCATGTATCTCATTCATATCCTCATTGTCATTCATATCATACATTCCACTGCAGTATTAATGGCATCTTTCTAGAATGTGTTTAGATTCTGTTAAGGTATTTCTCAACTTGTCGTAGATAACATTTAATTGAGGTTGAACATTTCTAATAATTAACAAGGAATGTAAAATGTTAAGTGAAAATAAGCAATGGAACTTTTCCATATATTGAGTCGTATTGATTCGTTTTGAGAACATGTATTAATTTTTAATAAATCGCATCGATGGAGATTCGAACACGTGACCATTGTGCTTGCAGGCAAGCGTGCCAACCACTGCGCTACCAGAGCTACCGGAATAATTAATCATTATCATGCGCCATGCCGGTAAGCATGGGCGGCCATGTTACGCCATTTTTCACGATCACCAGACTCGTAGATCAGCTCTCTGTTTTTGTCTCGACCATGCCATGTGGCCAAACCATCCACGTGTTTACTACTTTGCCTTCCCAATGTTCTTTCCCCCTTAATCTTGCCAATATTCACCAAGTTCTCTGGTTTATTTGTTCTCTTTACGTACCCATAAAATGTGGACTGTCTACGTCTAATTTCTCTAAGTAGTTTACGGTTTTCATTTGTTTCTTGTAGGACTTGCTCGTGGATTTTTCTATTTGTTCATTGTATTCTTTGCATTTTCCCCAGAGAGAAATGTCCACTGCCATTAGACGTTTTTCAGCTTTTCTGCTGATTGTCCACGTTTCACATCCTTGCAGAAGCACACTTCCAATGCATCACTTCAACACTCTTGTTCGCTTTGCAATTGACGTAGAATACTTAATGAACGAACGAACGATCTTTATTTTCAAAGGGTAACAAATTGGGCACGCAGGCCCGTCTTATATTCGGCCTTTCAATGAGAGGGTCTTAATGAGTAAAGGAGGTCTGCATGGTCGAATGGATAAGAACACTTGTTCTGAAACATCCGGTGTGCTGATGCCGAGGTCGCGGGTTCAGCCCCTGCACCGGACAGTGTTACTAAAATATTGACTTGTCGCCCTTGACTTGCGGGAGTAAACTACAAGTACCTCAGAAGTCGGAATGGGTTCGCCTGAAGGCAAGGGGAGCTGGTAATAGGTAAAGCTAATCCATCATCATCAAGTGTGCTGCCGGCTCAGCACCTTACCTCCTTACAGCAGTGAGCGAGAAACGGCCAGGCCCTCTCATCCGGGGATCCCTCATATCCACCAACTGAGAGCCTTCGGACAAGTATCTGAAATGGACATGTAGTGTGCTCAGTATCTCGGTATTTTTCGGTAGGTGGGCATCGGCCAGGCTCTCACATCCGAGAGTTTATGGCTTAGAGGCGTTCAGCCTCAACCCTCGATTAAGAGCCTTAGAGTATGTGTCCGGACCAAGAACTTCTGTCTTCGTGCGCCTGATTTAAATGTTTGACTGCTATTCTGTCTACCTGCAGAGCAGCAGGTTGTGTCTCTCTTAGTCTAGTCTATATCCCAAGAGCTGTCCAATATGTAGTTAATATCCATCGGCACAGCGCTTGGGGTCAGTGGGACACTCAAGCTCCCCCACCACGGCAAGGTGGAGACACATCGGGGGAGGGATACAACAATTGATACATTTAGATAAAACATGGGATACATTTAGATAAAACATGGGATACATTTAGATAAAACATGGGATACATTTGGATAAAACATGGGATACATTTAGATAAAATATGGGATACATATAGATAAAACAGGGGTTCTACACCGGTAGGGGATTCCCCCCCCCCCCCCCCAGTGTGCAATTTTAGGGTTTCCAGAGGGGGAATTAAGATTATTTCAAGATCGCGTTAATACAAGAACCGATTACTTGATATTGTTTTTCCCTTCATACTTTACGGTTCTGTACGTCTCACCCTTCTGAAATTCATTTTACAACGTAAGTAGACCCGCAAATCACGTTTTATGTAGACGTCTAGACGTATTTTAGTATGTGCTATTAAATTTAGCTTCCATTATTACGTATACATGTAGGGGCGCGGGGCATTTTTAGGGAGGAAATACGAAAGGGGGGAATGACGTTCTGAAAATATGGTGTAGGGTGACACGGGCCAAAAAAGGTTGAGAACCACTGAGATAAAACATAGGATACATTCCTTAACAACAAGTGAATCCACTTCGTTGCTCCGTATTCAATTCCATGTGGCTCGGTCATCTCTTAGCAGAGTGGTCAACAACAATTAGTGCTACAACAACTACTACTACAATTACTGCTGTTGCTACTACTGCTGATACTGCTGCTACAACTATTACTACTACTACTGCTACTAATACCACTACAAGTACTATTACTATTACCACCACCACTATTACTACTACTACTACTACTACTACTACTACTACTACTACTACTACTACTACTACTACTACTACTACTACTACTACTACTACTACTACTATTACTAATACTACTACTCCTATTACTATCAATATTACAACAACAAATTCAACAGCAAATACTCCTGCAATTGCCACTATTGCTACTACTACTACAATTACCTCTTCTCCTGCTACTTCTACTACTACAACTACTAGTACTCTTACTACTACTAGTAGTACTGCTACTACTACTACTACTACTACTACTACTACTACTACTACTACTACTACTACTACTACTACTACTACTACTACTACTAGTAGTAGTAGTATTACTACTACTACTACAACTACAACTACAACTACTACTACTACTACTACTACTACTACAACTACTACTACTACAACAACAATAACAACAGCAACTACTCCTGCAATTGATACTTCTGCTACTATTACAAATACCTCTTCTATTGCTACTTCTACTACTACAGCTACTAGTACTACTAATACAACTACTACTACTGCTACAACAACAACAACAACAACAACAACAACTACTACTACTACTACTACTACTACTACTACTACTACTACTACTACTACTACTACTACTACTACTACTCATGCTACTACTTCTACTACTGCTATTACTACTACTGAAACTACTACTACAATTACCTCTTCTACTGCTGCTGCTTCTACTACTACTACTACTATTACTACCACCACCACTACTATTACTACTACTATAACTAGGATTACTACTACTACTGCGATTACTACTACTCCTACTACAATAACCTCTTCTACTGCTACTTCTCCATTGGCACCTTGCCGTCTTGACAGACGATAGTTTGTTACTTTGTGCTTCAAAAAGGCACCATAATAACTACAACCCATGGCAGTGGTGAATGTGACTGATAAGGCCAATTCGCGCTGTAAATATTTGTTCACAGTGAATGCATGTGAACACATGGTCATTCCCACCATCATGCCCCATCTTACGTCTCACACGCTCGATGTGTGACTTATCTGCAATAATTTTCTCCTTTGTCTTTATTCCATTTCTGATATTTGCCCTCCATGCAACACGTTCAGCGGCGACTTGCTCCCACTGTGCATTATCAATGCCAGTATCAATCATGTCCCGCTTACACACATCCTCCTAACGTGTCCTATCCATCTAAGTCTACGAAAACTGAGCATAGAATATACCGTCACACAACCTGATCTTTCTAATACTTCAGTATTTGTGATTTTGTTTTGCCACTTAATGCCAAGTATTCTTCGCAGACACTGCATATGAAAGCTGTTTAAACGTTTCTCTTGGTGTGAGTAAGTTGTCCAGGCTTCACTGCCATAAACAAGGCTACTAAGGACACAGGCTTGACAGACAAGGACTTTTGTTTTAGCAGTAAGCTTCCTGTTCTCCCAGACACTTTTTCTTAAGATGTTCATTGTTGTTGCTGCCTTACCAATCCTGATGTTGATTTCCTAATCGAGGAATAATTTGCTATTTACCTCTGATCCTAGATATGTAAAATGGTCTACTAACTCTATGTCGTCAATAAAGATTGATGGTACCCTATGTGCACCTTGTGACATAATCTGTGTCTTCATTTTGCTAATTGTTAACCAAATTCAGAACAAGCATTGGAGATTGCAGATAGTAGACGTTGTAATTCTTCCTCAGAGTTGGTCGTAATTGACGAATCATCTGCAAAAAGCAACTCTCTGATCAGTACCCTCCTAATTTACGCTTGGCCTTCAATTTCTGAGCATTATAGAGGTCGCCATCTGAGCGTAAGAGAATGTATATACCACCATCCTGATCACGAAAGGCATATTTCAGTAGAAGGGAAAAGTATATTCCAAAGGGGGTGTGAGATAGTACACAACCTTGCTTAACTCCACTCTTGATTTCAAACTCTTCTGAAGGTGCACAATCAAACTTGATTATAACTTCATGCCTGTGTGGAACGATTCCATAATGGACAGAAGAGTTGGTGGACAGCCAATCTTCTTTAGTGCCTTGAACAGAACCTCACGACTGACCAAATCAAATGCCTTTGTGAGGTCGATGAAGGAAATAAACATTGGTTGATTCTGTTCACCGCATTTTCTTGCATTTGTCGCAATGAGAATATCATATCAATGGTAGACTGGTTCTGTCGGAAGCCTCACTGTGATTCGGGGTAGACTTAATTTCCTAGGACTTGAAGTCTGCGCAGAACAATTCTGGCGAATACTTTCCCAAAGATACACAGAAGTGAGATACCACTATAGCTATTACAGTCGCTCCGATCGCCTTTGTTCTTGTACAGTGTTATGATGCTTGAATTTTTGAAATCCTGTGGGACTTGTCCTACTCGCCAGCACAGCACTATTAGCCGGTGCGTCTGTAGAGTGAGTTTGTCTTGCCCACTCCTGATCTCTATTGGAATCCCATCTTTACCTGGGGTCTTGTCAGATGCAAGTTCATTTATAGCACACTTAACTTCTGTTATGGTGGAAAGCCCAGGTTGTCAAGAGTTGGTAGGGCCTCTATGTCGTTGAGGGCACTATCCGCTAGTTTGGTCTCATTGAGTAAAGCTCCAAATAGTGCTCTACATATCTATCCATCTGCTGTTTCTTATCAGTAATGATTTCTCCAGTCCTGGTTTTCGGTCGTGCACTTCTTTTGATCATTGGACCACAGGCTTTCTTTATCCGTCCATACATGTTTCTGATGTTTCACTTATCACTTGCATTTTGAATGGACTCACATAATTTAATCCAATAGTCATTTGCACACTGCCTGGCAGCCTTTTACACATACTTCCTAGCTTGCTGCAGCTCATTGGAGTGTTACGCATTGTTCTTTCATTGCTTCTTAAGAGAGCTATCTTCTTTTTATCAATTAATGGCTGCAATGTCTGGCTGTTTGCCAGACAGTCACCAGAAAGACCTCATTGACCCGGGTTTTCTCACATGGCTCGGTCTTTTACCGCAGGGCGACCTGCCGAAAGTGTCACATAATGCACGAACTCCGCAGCTACAGCACCGACTCCCGGGAGTCTCCTGAAAAATGAACTCGTGAACCGAAAAGGCCAATCAGTCTATTCAGCAACAGCCGGTAGCCATTGTTCCGAACATGCAGGTCACTGTACAGGACAGATGTAAAAGAATTCCCCGCAAATTTCACAGCTCACAGTGTCGCCCACGCACTCACTCAGTAGCAGGGCGACGGAACCATGTACTGCCAGCCCAACATGAAGAAAATGCGATTGCAAACCGTAGCTGCAAGCTTAAACACGCCACATACCTTAATGGTTCAACGCCTAACCGCCATACTGGAGACCGGAAGTCCGTCTCTCTCTACCATGCTACGTGGCCAAGCCATCCAGGTGTTTACTTCTCGGTCTTTCCCCCTTGGTATCTTCCCTTCGATCATGCCAGTCGTCACCAAGTTCTCCAAGTCATTTCTTCTCATAACAAACCTAAACAATGTTGACTGTCTACGTCTAATGACTCTAACCAGTTTACGATCTTCATTTGTTTCTTGAAGGACTTTTTCATTGGTTTTTCTGTCTGTCCATGATATTCTTTGCATTTTCCTCAGAAACCACATTTCCACGGCCATTAGCTGTTTTTCAGCTTGACTGCTCATTGGCCACGATTCACATCCATACAAAAGTATAGCTTTTATGTAGCACTTCAACACTCTTTTTCTCGTTTTAATTGATATCTTTTTATTGGTCAGTTTGTAATACATAGGTCATTTCAGGTGATTTGCTCCAGCAGCCTTTGCACAGTTTCATTCATTCGACCGATGTTGTATATTCCAAACACACTGGCCATGATCTCGAGTCCTTGCCCACACGAGCTTTGAAATCACCGAGCATATAAATGTAGTCAGATTTTGGAACTGCCTTGATCACAGAGTCTAACTCCTCATAAAACGAATCATTCATATCATCAGGGGAAGTGTGTATCGGTACACACGCAGTGATAATTGTGGCAAAACCACAAGAGGTTGCTAAGCGCAGGGATAATAGTCTCATTACCTCCAGCTGGAATTTTAACCATTCCCAGTAGCGAGTTCTTCACTGCAAAGCCCACACCATGTTGCCTTTTTACTTTACTGCCTGCTCTCTACCCTTCCCCCCAAAAATGTGTAATTGGTTTCCCTGAGTGTCCCTTCTTCGGCGAGGCGAGTCTCCTGCAGGCCAGCAATATCAATGTTAAGACAACTAAGTTCGGCATCAATCACAGTCTTTTTCTCACATCGTCAATATTCGTCAGGTCAGTGGAAAATCCTGGACACATTGTTCTTACGTTCCAGTTACAAGCCGTAGCTTGAGGTTTCTATTTTCCTTTTGAAATAATACCTAGTGCATTGGTTTCACAGCCTGCGATTCAGATTTTGTCCTAGTCCCAAGCACCCATTGAAGCAAGCAGTCTGTGGCGGATCAGCACCCGATTGGCCGAGAGCTGCCCAGCTTGAAGCGGGCGGTAGCTGATCAGTGACACCTGTAGGTGTCTCCCACTGTCAGAGGCAACCCGTGGCGCCCCATGTCTACACCAATTGATAAGGACTTATAACTTCTAACTGCTACCTCTCGCTATGATTCCAAGACCGGTTAAGACCAGGTATAGAGTTATAAATCTCCATAGCACAAAGCCTGGGCTAAAATATAGAGACCATGTGTTACCCAAGCAGCATGATCCCTCTCTCGGCCTGTCTAGTTCACTCCAGAGGAAAGATAACAGCAATTCATCTGAAACAAGACAAGTTGCAGAAGCTGCCAGTTCAGCAAAGCAATGCTCTAACTGTCCGCCTGTCTGCTTCAATCCTAGACCAGCTGCCAACCAAGGCTTAGGGCCTGGTCTGCTTTGCCATGACATTTGATCTTTAGCTTTGCATTTCCTCACACCAGCATAAGGCTGGTACCCTCCCATTTTGCTCTTCCTCCCGAAGCCGTTGGCACAATGTGAGGTGTCGGGTTTGGCGCTAACAGTCAGCAGGTAGTACCGTCTGCTGTCATTACGGTAGCTCAGTAATATCTGACTAAGACCTGACTCATGACCCATCACTACTGCTACTTCTACTACTACTACTACTACTACTACTACTACTACTACTACTACTACTACTACTACTACTACTACTACTGCTGCTGCTGCTGCTGCTGCTACTACTACTACTACTACTACTACTACTACTACTACTACTACTACTACTACTACTACTACTACTTCAATTACCTTTTATACTGCTAATACTTCTACAGCTTCTACTGCTGCTGTAACTACTGCTACTACTATTTTTACTTCTACTATTATTATTACTGCTAAAACTGGTGTTGTTATGGTGGGGCTACAGACGCATACCGCGTTCGAAACACAACAGCGGGCGAATTGGAAGCAGACAACCTTCCCTGGTTGCATAAAATGGTATGAGTGCTGGTCGTTCAGAAAGCAATGGCAAATTACTGAACGTAAACTTGCCAAGAAATCCCAAACAGCCAAAAAAGAAACCGGGGTTGTCTGCGACGTCCTGTAAAGGATATGCGACTAGCATGAACCGAAAGATGAACTCCGGATCTATACCCACAACCTCCGTATCACGAGGCAGACGGTCTGACCACCACACCAAAGAAAAACCCCACACATACACCCCCACACACACTCACACACACGCACATACGCCCAGTTGACCTAGTGTTGTTCGTATCCTTGATAATGATACCTCCCTAGCGGGCTCGCATACACTCATTGACAACTCACAGAATAGCATGTTTCTCGGTATCGTTTACAACGATCCCTCCCCTCTCCGAACACGAATCCACCAGGTTCTGTGATTGCATCTCACGACAGGCCGCATATGATTCGATAGTCCTGGCACGACCCTACAGGGCCCCTATCTCTGAACATGTGGTTCAACTCAAAGTTCGTCATGCCAGTTACTATGCGCCTCTAGATATCAGAACATAGGAAAATCATGGAAATATGGCCGGGTTGGTTTTCCCTCAGGTGTCTGGTACGTTTCGCTGTCGGGAGTGTAATCAAATATTGTGATTTGATTTTCTGATGGCCAACAACAAAGTACATCAGCTGATAGAAGGATGGTCTTCCGGTGTCTGTTTATTTGTTCTTTCCGCGTTTGCACGCTGACGTTCTGCGAGAGAGGCAAATTTGTTTGTAAAGTCTCACTACACTTTGTATGTAGAACAAAATTGAAAAATGAAGTACATGATGTCATAAAACAATGTGCTCCACAGTCCATCGTGAAGCAATATGCAGCGAATGGCTGTCGTCTGCTGGAGTAATTCTTTGCACTCCAAACAGAATGATGTTATCAACGGAAGAAAGAAATCTTTTCACATTTATTCTAAATACAAAGTGTAGTGAGACTTTACAAACACCCTGTACATGTAGCCACTAACTGGGTGATGGCATAACGCAGTAGCTAGGCGCTTATCTGCCGGTCCGAGGTCATGGGTTCGAATACCGTCTCCACGATGAAGGTTGGCTGCAATGGATCTCCAACACTGTCACACACACACACACACACACACACACACACACACACACACACACACACACACATAAACACACACACACACACATATACACACACACATACACATACAGAACAACGTAAAGTGTATTTTTATACAAAAAGACGTCGGCGTTTTTGAAAATAATAAGAACTCTCGGTTTTAAACTTCCATGTGCTGATGGTGGTGTAGCGAGTTCAACCCTTTCATCGGTCAGTTGGACTAAAATGTTGACTTCTCGTTCTTGACTTGGGGACGTAAATTACCAGTATCTCTGAAGTCGGAGTGGTTCATCTGATGGTGAAGGGCACTGGTAATAGGGAAAGCTAATCCACACTCAAAAATCAGTCCAGTGCACTTGAAGTAGTATCTCCAGTGTGGACTATGCTTGAGATCAACGCCAGCGATCTCAAAACACATATAAAAAATATCGCCATTTCTAATTCATTAAATTATGTGTATTTCTTCATCACTACTGCTTGTTGATCTTGCATATACTTGCATAATACTTATATCTATTGGGTTGCTTTTGATTTTGACCGTAACAACTCTATCTGAAATATACTCCAGTAACCATTGATTGCCGGTCTCTCTGGCTGAGGGGTTACAACACTTTCTCCGTAATCCCGTTTATCACGCAGAGTCTCGTAGCGGGAGAGAACTGGGAGCGGTTCGACCCCCGCTCGTGACTTGCGGGATACTGAGTCGGCCGCTCAGAAAGCAATGGCAAACTACTTAGCGTAATCTTGCCAAGAAATCAACAGACAGCTGAAAGATGCTGCTGTTGACAGCGATGTCCTGTAAAGGATATGCAAAAAAAAAAAAAAAAAAACATTTAGCTCTGTTTCTTCTTCAAACAGTAATAGTGCTGCATTCCGTGTTTATCGTTTCCTAAATATGTCACTGTGTTCGCTATTACTTTACCAGATATCTTCCTCCTGATCTCACTCACGTCTAGGATACTGGTTTTCTACCATGGGAAGGTCTATCGCTAAATTGAACTACCTGAAATTGCCGTGATATCATTTATCGTCTGAATGTTGACAGTGCGTTCTGTGTTTCGTTTCCCGAATCTTCCGCAATGTTCTTGCCCGGTAAATGAAAATTTATAATGGAAGAAGATCTTTCTTTCTAAACTATCGGAAACGAAGAGTCAAGTTCTCAAAACTGAGACGAAATCTCTTGTTAAATTGTGGTTAATATTAGGATTTTAGAAACTACAAGTCCCATTAGTTCGTGACCTCGTCGATTTACATCAGATTATCGTTTGAAACATTTTTAGTTGATAGCTATTTTCATTTAAAGGACTTTGTGAAAGATTCTGAAACTATTAGCACAGGCAGTAATGCGGTTATTCGGTTAAATTATTTATCAGATGGTCATATGGAAAACGCCGGTCTCCTTGGCCTAGGCGTTAGCGACTTTCTCAGTAATCCCGTTTATCCACGTAAGCAAACGCGGCTGCGCGAGTATCGGTTCTCGCCTCACCCGTTACTTACCGGATATGTGAGCCGGCCGCTCAGAAAGCAATGGCAAACTACTGAGCGTAATCTTGCCAAGACATCAACAACAGCAGTAAAATGTGGGTGTTGACAGCAATGTCCTGTGATAGGATATGCAGAAAAAAATATGGAAAACAAAACTTGCAGTGACAGTTCGTCATCATACAATAGCATATGTTGAATTAAGCTTGCGCTAATTGGCCTTACTTGTGTCCCTACGTTTATTTTGCCTATCACAAATAAGCTGAGCAGTATTTAAATAATTATAACTAAATAGAAAACAGTGTATATATTGATTCTCATTCTAATGAGTACACATCTGCCTCGTATTTTTCTGAATTGTTTCAGTTGTGTGTGAAAATGGTGTGCTCCCAACTATGATGGTATAATTGTGTTTTCATGGTGTTAAGGAGCAGTCCGTGTAATATTGGTGAAGACAAGTGGTGTGTTTACCATTATTGAGTCAACTGAATTAGACTATCATCAAATAGGAAGAAGTAATCCGTTTGTAAATTAAGATTTTAAATAATTGTTACCCTTTTCTTCTATTTATATGTTACGAAATCTAACATTATTATTATTTTATTTTTAACCATTTTCAGAAGTATCAATACAGAAGTGTTCTTTGTGCAATCGCCTTTAATATGATATATATTACAATATATCTGCTACCATTTTAACCATGTTTACATCATTACTGTGACACACCCCTACTTCCCATTTTCTGCTATCAATTGTTGCTTGGTCCAAACCCACTTTCTGTTTGGCAGTGAATCAGTTAACTTTCATATTTTTACATCTTTTTTTCATTCTATTACAAGCATATTTGTTATTTATTATTATTACTCTCATTATTTATTATTCTTTAATTTATTATTTTATAATTATCTAATTTTGTCAGCTAGTATCCTGGCATTGTACTTTCCTGCTTTACAATTGTTTTGTTTTTTTAAAGTGTTGTCATCAATAGCTTGATGACTGTCTGGTGTTACCTGAGACTCCAGGCAGTCCCTACCGGGCGAGGATGTTCTAGGCAGTGTTGCAATTTTAGTGCTTTTCGCACTAAATTTAGTGCTTTTTCAAGTCATTTAGTGCGAAAAGTTGCTTTAGCGCGGCCGCGCTAATTTGGTGCTTCACAACAATTTTGGATGCTTTTTGGTGCGTTTTTGGGGTGGGTAAAAATTACTTTAAAAATCATTTTGGAAACACTGAAAAGCCGAATTTGAATTGAAGCGAGGGAGTAAAACAGTCTTAGTATGCCACCGCGCAATATTCAACTAATTTAACTCCCTTTAATACGATTTAGCTGAAAGCGAACTGTGGGATGCGGATTTTAATTTAAGAGAATATTTTGTTAAGTTGTCTAGGGGATTTAATTTGATTCTCTATTATTTTAGCCACTTGAGGTGATCATGGAATTCTACTCTAAACACAAGAAGGGAAATACTTCACTCCTGTTCATAGCTGTATTTATTAGTACTTCTCCATTCCCACTTATCACCCTCTAAAGTTTATCTAGTGCTAGAATACATTGTTTGTTCACAACATATAAACAACCATTGGTGAACACCACATTTACCTGATGTACACATCAACAAATTTTGGACAAACAGTTCAAGTATTAAATCAAGATCTGGAGTTACATACATGAACGTGTAATAGTCTTATTAAATTTCATGACAGGCATGGGAATGATTTGCATTATCAAAACACATTTACCCCCTGTGCCCCAAGAAAACAACAATGTTATTATCAACAACACAACAACCACAAATTGGTTCTGCTAACTTGACTTATTTTACCTAGATAAAAGCACAACATTGGTCTAAGTGCAGAAAACCCAACACATAAAACAGTTGTTTCTGACACCCTTTACAAGTCTCATGTTTAAAAATAATGAGTTGGTGTCAAAATACTCTAGTTACCATACCCTTCATTGAAAAAAAAAAACTACTGACATGTTACCTCCATAGAAAAAAACACATATACAAAAGCATTTGGTACTAATAATTAAACTAATTATTTAATTACAGTCTTTTTCCTTAGGTGTTGCTGTCGGTTATTCTTTTCCAGTGCGAAGCAGATAATGTCCCTATTTATCCGGGCAGAAATAAATGTACTCACAGTCATTTTCTACTTACAGTATGTCCACTGAAGTTGGCTGGTGAATGTTTATAATCCATAATCCAAGAATAGAATTATACATAAGCACATATTCCCTCCATGGGACAGAATTTAGGAATACTCTGTTGCCATTGGGCTCTGTGTTCCAATTGAAATTGATGCCTTGGTCTGTCATACTTTCAGGAGATGCAACTTAAGCTCGTGCAGAAGGTTCTTCCCTATATCATCTTATCGATGAAAAGATGACGACTGTCCAACAGCTCGGTTTATGTTAACCGTTTCCCAATTTAGTTCAAAAGGCTTTGTCACACACCCGGTTCATGTTGATAGGCCCTCCCACACTTGGTGATGGGGCAATTAGGCCGACATGGAATCAGCATAGAGTTCTGATTCATTCCATTTCAGTGTAGAACATACAATGGTGAGCCATTCATTTGGTTTCATCTGGAGATCTTTCCAGGATTTATCTGTTGCAGGCAAGGAACTGAAGAATATTACTCCAACACATAACCAGGGTGGCGAGCAATCAGATGCTTCCTTTGGTTGCAGGCAAAAAGGCATTTACTCTGCTATTCATATGTTCTTTTTGATGATGTTCAGGTTTTGGATCCCTGAGGTAATCTGGTGTAGTTATGTTTCAGAGGATGTTAAGTTTGTACCTTGCTTGTATTGGCTTATGTGGTTTCAGTGTCTCTCCCATTTGTTTGAGTTGGTGGTAGTATTCTAGAACTTGGTGATGAGTGCTGAAACCTCTAGTTTGACTCTTGCTGCTGTGAGACGTTCTTTCGAAGACTTATCCATTGTTGGATATTAACTTGGAAATCCAACCAACAGTTGAAGGTTACTCACTGTTGTTAGTTTTATTAAACTTGTAGTAGGATTGTCCCATAGTTTCACTGATTTTGTTGAATGATAAGGCTATAGGTGGTACTTCTCAGAAGTAAAGCAGACGATACATTGTTGTCAGTTACTCTGTTGATCTTCATCTTTGTAGATTTTTAGATCGCGAAGTCCATCCTGGATTTTCCTGCTAAAATAGGACTTCCTCAATCACGCAGTCAGTTGTCTTCGAATGTGTCTGTTGCTTGCTATGGCAACTAATGAGTGCAGCAGTAACCATTGAGGTATTGGTCCAGACTTTGTTTAAGACAGGTTGCCATGTTCACTCTCTCTTGGCTTTTTACCCAGTTTCCAGTTGAAAGTGATGCAATGCAGTCCCACAAAATCCACCACTCGCATGGTTTCAGAGAATGACATATTTTACTCTAAACTGCCCATCCCCGAAGGGATAGGTTTTCACGTCTAAGTCTAACGTGTCTGTCTCCTTTGATCTCCTGAAGTAAAAATGGCCACTGCAGTGCCTTTGTCTTCAAAAGTCGACGACGGTTGGCCAGGTACGTGAACCAAACTAAGGCCAAATTTTTAACCTACGGCCAACTAAATTAGGCTCTGTTTTCTTTTCTTCTCCTACACTAAGTAAGATACTTAAACCGTAGCTGTTAGGGATTGGTATTCTTAAGGGAGTCAATGCTAGGAAATGGTAAGGACGTTTTAATATGCGACACGAACGCCATCTTGCAGACAAGACCAAACGTCAGTACAATAGCTTGTAATCGAGTTCATAATTTTGTGGTGTCTACATTATCCTTTCATTTAAGCTTATTTGTGTTTCACCATAAGCTAGAAATATTGTCAACATTTCAGAGAACAGAGGCTCAGTGACACGAGATTTCACAAATGGTTGTTAAAAGTAAAAAAAGTCGCTTAAAAGTCGACAGGGTCGACTTCATTGCACCGGGTTTTATCCCATATGGCTCGGTCTCTTTCCGCAGCGCTGAAAGCGTCGCACAAAGCACGAACTCCGTAGCTCTAGCGACGACCCACAGGAGTCTCCGAAAAATTTAACTCGTGAACCGAAAGACGCGGCCCGGAATCGAACCCACAACCTTCGGAGCCCGAGTTAAACGGATTGACCACTTCGCCACGAAGACTCCCAAAAGTTAAAAGTTAAAAGTTAAAAATAGTTAAAACTGTTAAAAGTAGAAGGGGATAATACTAAGTGTTTTTGCAAATATTGCAAATGTTCAATTTCAGCCAGGTTAAATGAGAGGCACAAGAATACAACGAAACATCAGAAAGCCGAACAACCATTCAGTACACAAGGCAAACAACAATTTCATTTGACAAACTGAAAGATGATGTCAAAGAAACAGAAGGATGCATGTCTTTGTTCATAGCTGGCCATTGTTCGCTTCGTGTTGTTGACCATTTAAGTGAACTCTGCAAGGTACACTTCGGTGACAGCAAATGTTGCAAGAACTTTAAGCTTAGGAGAACTAAGTGCAGAGCAGTTATTTCAAATGTACTTGCACCATATTTCACAACAAACTTGACAGCTGATATTGGCAAAAGTAAATACAGCTTATTGATTGATGAGAGCAATGATATTTCTGAAAATAAGTTACTTGGAGTAGCTATTATGTACTATTCAGAGACAAGAAAGCAGTTTGTGGTTACTTACTTAGATTTAATTGAACTGAGTAACTGCAACGCACAGGCAATACGCAAAGCGTTAAAAGATTGTTTAAACAAGAATGGACTTGAGTTGCAAAGACTAGTTGCACTCGGCACTGACAATGCGTTTGTCATGACAGGTGTAAACAATGGAGTATATACAAAATTAAAATCCGAAGTTCCTCATCTGGTACTAATTAGGTGTGTATGTCATTCCCCTCAGCTGGCAGTGTCACAGGCTGCAGCTGCTTGTCTGCACAGGAACATAGAGTTCATGATTAGAGAAACATATAACTGGTTTTCTCACTCAAGTCTTCGTCGAGCAAAGTACAGGGAGCTATTTGCTTCAATAAATGATGGACAACATCCGCTGAAGATTGTTCAATTAAACCAGACACGACGGATGTCCTTTCAATCTGCCATTGTCAGAATATTGCAGCAGTGGGTCGAGCTCAGAACGCATTTTGGTGTAGCAAGACTCAACGAGCGCTGTTATACAGCAGAACTTCTACATTATATGTTTAGCGACATGAAAAACTATGTGTATCTCATATTTCTCAAGCGTATTCTCGGAGAAATTCAAAGTGTGAATAAGAAATTCGAAGCAGATATACAGGATCCAAAACAACAACTCAGCGATCTTGTCCAGCTCATTGATTCTATCAGTTCAAAGATTGCTATTCCTGGGGGAAAAATAACAGAAAGTGATGCTATTCAAGATTATTTAGATCCTAATCCCAATCTAGGTTATGATTTTGAGAAAGAAATAGCAGACTACAAGTTTCCCGATGAGGAAGAAATTCGTGGAAGGTGCATCCAGTTTTTAATAGAGCTATTGATACAGCTGCGTTTACGTACACCCGATAACGTTCGAGTGTTGCAGTCCATGTCATGTCTTAGTGGAAGTGAATGTCTACAACCAATGAAGCCCTGTATATTGGATTTTGCTAAAATGTTTGTAGAAGATGCAGCTACTCTCACCCGCATCGATTTCCAGTGGAGAAAACTTCATCATATGCAGTGGACACAGACCTCTGACACACTTGGACTGTGGGCAGAAATAACCTCATACAGAGATGCCACCGGTGAAAATCCTTTCTAAGATCTTACAGATTTAGCTTTAACTGTGCTCATTTTACCTCATTCTAATGCGGACGTGGAACGTATTTTCAGTCAGATGGGAGTTATAAAATCATAATTGCGGAACAGACTGAGCATCAAGAGTTTGACAGCTGTTTTGACTATTCGATATGGAATGAAAAGATATGGCAAATGCTGTCATGATTATAAACTACCTAAGGATATTCTGCGAAAAATTGGATCACAGGAGGCATATACATGTTTCTTTCAATCATCCTCCTCATCCTCATCATCGCAGGAGCAAACACAGCAGGAAATAGCTACAGAAACTGAAGAGGAGTTGTTTGACTGGGATTTGGCAGATCTGGAATAAACTTCATTCTAATATTCAGTGATAATAATAAATTATAATGTGCTACTTTATAACATTTTGAATGAATATCACCAGTGCTTGTTTTAGTGATTTCCCAAAAAAATAGTATTGCAATTTGGTACTTTTTCACTCGAAAGTAGTTCTGATTGGGATTTGGCGGATCTGGAATAAACTTCATTGTAATATAAAGTAAATAAATTATATTGTGCTACCTTGTTACATTTGTAATAAAAACCGTTGGTGCTTTTTTTCTTTTATTTGGGTGCTTCCTAACAATATATATAGTGCACAAACAGAAAGTATCCATGGTGTTGTAGATGCGTGTGTTACCAGTGAATGTTCGTCGTATAATGACATACAGACAGTTTCTACAAGCAACAAAACCACTACTAAACCTGTAGAGCGCACACCATCTATCTACCCCATCGATGTGCATGTCAGCAACAGGTTCCAGGCCTTACGTGTAGACTCTCCAGCAGCAGACTTGGAATCACAGAGCTCAGTCGTTACCACTACTGGGCATCAACAACCAACGCAAACAAGCTTTAATAAACAAGAACACAAGAAAGACGACAGTGACCAGTGGCAACAACAGTCCAAGCGGACACGCCAACAGCGTGAAATAACCTTAGATCACAGTGCAACACATGTCGTTATTGGAGACTCCCTGCTGAAAGGAATCTATAGTGATCGCATGTCATCTTCTGACAGCGAATCAACTTCAATCTACCCTGTACCAGGCGCTGACATTGACAGGCTGACTGCTACACTGCGAAGATTCCAAGTGAACGACAGAATTAGGAGAGCAACAGTCCATATCGGCGTCAATGATATAATGGATAATAAAATCATCAGCACCTCACAACTAGCTACATTGGAGGTGCTGTTGCGCAATAAATTTCCTAAATCATCTTTGTTTATTTCATCTATCATTCCACCATGTTACGGGTTCCAGCGTTGTACTGCCGATGCTGCTAATCTAACGTTATATAAATTTTGTAAAAATAATAACATGAATTTCATAAATAACACCCCTTACTTTATGTCACCGTCCGGAGCTCCTAAGAAAAAACTATACAGGGATCAAATACATTGCTCCAAGCTAGGAAGCAGCTTCCTAGCGAAGAACATAAAATATCCCGAACGTGCACAACAACCAGCACCAGTTACAGGAGTAAACCGAACTTCACCTCCGGCAACAGCCATCTCACTGTGTTCAGAAAACACTCCTTCCCTTCCCACACCACCCTTGCCTGTACCCTAGGAACACAATGTCGTGAATAGCAACCCAAGCTCCAATCCAAATGTTGCTAACTATGATACTTTGTTTCCTACCTTGCCCGTAAAACAGTCTCCCTCTATGATGTCAAAGGGGACACCATTAAACAATGATGCTGTGCCCCCGATGCCTGCTTCCAATGTAGGCACTTCCAGTGACACTCATAGCAGTCCCTTGCTGGACGGTAATCTGCAATCCTATGAGTGGAACCGTCAACTTCAGCAGCTAATGCGGTACAATCCTGCAGCCCTGCACCAAGCATTCATGATATCACTCCAGCAAAGACATTTTCCTGCCCCCTCTAACAGCCTTAACTACTTCTAAATAAAGTTTCAAAATCCCTGCATTTTATGTACCACAAGCGACATCTTCCTTTCAGTTTGTAATGTTTGCCAATCACGATCAGTGGCTCAACAAAAATGGTCTATATATAGGCCATCTCAAGATCTTTCATCTGCTCAAAAAATTACCTGAGCTCTCGGTAATACTGTCCAAACAGTTCCATGTGTTTGGAATTACAGAAAGTCGTCTTAACGACAAAATAATCGACTCCGAAATCTCACTTAAGGGGTTTAAAGTAATTCGGAAAGATGCAAATCAAAAATTAGAGACAGATATTGCTGTATACATTTCCAATTCCCTCAACTGTTCCCGTAGAAGGGATCTCGAGACCGTAGGGATAGAATGTGTTTGGTTAGAGGTGAAGCCAGCCAGCCAACAACCGTTTCTCATTGGATGCCTATATAGGAATCCTTGTGCCGGGTACAGTTGGTAAGAGTGCTTCACTACAATGATAGGAGTGTTTACAGCCGGTAGAGAAGTTATGATACTAGGTGAATTCAACATAGATATTAGTAAATCCAACCAGACATGGGACGATATCATTCTTTCTTACAATTTCAAACCACTAATAAACCGTCCCACAAGGGTTACTGACACATCCTCAACTATAATTGATATGTTACTTGTCCAGATAATATTATTGAATGTTCTGTTCCTGTTAGTACAGTTAGTGACCATTACCCTGTATGTTGTACATGGTCAAGAATTGGGTTCAAATCTCTTAAACATAAACATGTAAGTATCAAATTTAGAAATTTTAAAGCATTCAACCAAGATTTATTTTAGCAAGACTTAAGAAAAGCAGGCCTTGATCACGTTTACCAACTTCCTGACCCGGACGATGCATTAGCTTTCTTGACGAAGACAGTCTACAATGTGTTCGATAAACACGTGCCAATTAAAGAAGTTCGAGTTAGAAATCAACAAAAATCCCCATGGGTCACTAATGAAGTTCTGGAAATCATGAGAGAGTGAGATACAGCACACAAAAATAAAGACTTCATCAATTACCGTAGACTAAGGAATAAAGTTAAATATGAAATTCGTAGGATAAAAAAAAAAGATCATTTTAAAAATTTGATTGTAGATAATTCAAACAGTACAAATATATGGAAGGCTATTAACTTGCTAACCAATAAGAAACGCCCTACAGAATCAGCAATACCAATTCTATAACATGCGATGAATTCAGTTGGTTCTTTCAATCAGAAATAGAGAATCTAAAGTCTTCAATACCAGACTCATCGTGTAATTTAAGTCACTGGCATCATTCTGTGAGAAGTGCACCAGAAATATTCCCGCTGAGATTCCCTTAATGTCTGTTGCAGACGTTTATAAATATCTCTTAAATCTCAAATCAACAAATTCACACGGTATAGATGGTATCAGTAATAGAAATTCTTCGTTGTGCTGCACCAGTCATTAGTGAGTCCTTAACGTTCATATATAACCAGTACCTGGCCAAAAACTACTTTCCATCTGCATTTAAAATTGCTAAAGTGTTTCCGCTACTTAAAAATGGCTCAATCGATAATAGCGTTTTGGGTAATTATAGACCTATTTCCTTACTATCGTCGCTATCAAAACCACTAGAAAAACACATTCATAAAATAACGTTACACCATTTAATTAACAACGATCTAATAATTAACAGTCAATCTGGGTTTCGACCTAAATATTCTTGCCATAGTGCTCTAACAAAAATGACCGATAACTGGCACTTAAACATCAACAACGGTAGAATTTGTGGAGCGGTGTTTGTAGACTTCAAATAAGCTTTTGATATGGTAGATCACAATATTTTAATTAGAAAACTAAAACAAATGAAGACAAGCACCAACATGGTGAACATAATCACGTCATTTCTATCCGACAGACAACAAGTCGTGTCCTTCAACAACTGTCTATCAAGACCCACACAGCTTAATATTGGTGTGCCTTTGGGCTCAATACTAGGTCCGCTGCTTTTTGCAGTTTATATTAATGATCTTCCTTTATATATCAATACAACTTGTGATCTATTTGCAGACGACTGTACTATATATACTAGTCAAGAAAACCGTAGTGAATTAGAGAATTCTTTACAAAATGAACTTGATAATCTTACCAGATGGAGCAATGAAAACCGCATGCAAATTAACATCGACAAAACCAAATCCATGTTAATAACGACCAGACAAAAACAACAGACACTAGCCATAACTGGAGCACCGCTCGAACTCCGCGTTTGCACGTTACCTATAGTCAATGTGAACGAACATAAAACACTAGGTCTTTTAATTGACAGCCATTTGAGCTGGAGCTCTCATGTTCACGTTCTTACCAAGAAAATAGCACAAAAAGTTTACCACCTTGCTAAAATTCAGCACTTCCTGGACGAAAGCACACGAAAAATATTATATACATGCTATATCCAATCACATCTCGATTACTGTTCCACGGTTTGGGATGGTTGCCCTAAATCTAATTTAAAACTTTAAAACGACTATGTTCTCTACAAAACCGCGCTATTCGTCTGGTTTCTGACAGAAAGCACGTTGAAAGTAATAATGTATACAGTCATCTAAGACTTCTACCACTTCGAAAGCGCTTCCTTTTTAACAAAGCCAAATTAGTGAATAAAATTATATCTCAAAATACCCCAGAGTATCTTCTGCCGCTGATTCAATCTAATGCAATGAACAGCAAGCGCCTAAATTTGTTACATGTCTCAAAGCCTAGATTGGATCTATACAAAACATGTTTCGCCTATTCTGGTGCTCACTTATGGAATGATCTTCCTCCAGATCTGAAAACTCCAATGAGTCCCTACACATTTAACCGAAAACTCTTTCAATACTTAATCCATACCGAATATATGCCACCATAATTCATTTACTGGAATAATTGTTCATTATAATTGTTCATTATAATTGTTCATTATAATTGTTTAACTATAATTGTTCACTATATATGTATGTGCGTGTGGGAAAGAGAGAGAGAGAGAGAGAGAGAGAGAGAGAGAGAGAGAGAGAGAGAGAGAGAGAGAGAGAGAGAGAGAGAAAGTGGGTGTCAGAGAGAGTGAGAGAGTGAATGTGTGTGTGCGCACGTGCATGCGTGTGTGTGGTGAGAGTGATTGAGCTGAGAAATGGTGAGGGAATGTGTCAGTGCATGCATTCGCACGTGTATGTGTGAGAGTGAGTGAGGGAGTGTGTGCGTGCGTGTATTCATGCATATGTTTATGTGTGAGAGAGTGTGATTGAGAGAGTGAGTGTGTGTGTGAAGGATTGTGTGTGAGAGAGTGAGAGAGTAAGTGAGTGAATGAGTGAGGAGTGAATGAGTGAGAGAGTGAGTGTGTGTGAGTGATTGTTAGAGTGTGTGTGTGAGAGAGAGAGAGAGAGAGAGAGAGAGAGAGTAAAAGAGTGAGTGAGTGCGCTAGGGTAAGTGAAACATTGAGTGATAGCGTGAGTGCGTGTGTCTGTCTGTGTATGAGTGTGAGAGGGAGAGAGAGAGAGAGAGAGAGAGAGAGAGAGAGAAAGAGAGAGAGAGAGAGTAAGAGAGTTAGAGATAAAGTGAATGAAGATGGACAGTGTGAATGAATGGGGGAAATAGTGAGTGTGAGAGAGAGATAGAGTGAGCGAACGAGAGAGAGAGTGAGACAGTGGGAGAGTTGATGTGTTAGTGTGTGTGTGAGCGCGCGCATGCGTGTTAGTGTTTGTATATGTAAGAATACAGAGAGAGAGAGAGAGAGCGAGAGAGAGAGAGAGCTGAGCGGATGCATGTCATGTAACACGCATGTTATATAACACGCGAATCCATATGTTTGTGTATTCTCATCTGTCATATTATCAGTTAAATACCATTTGATTTTATCACGTATAATGTATACTCATGTACATTACTGTAGTTTGAGTGAGAGACAGAATGAGTGAACGTGAGAGTGAATGTGTGTGTGTGTGTGTGTGTGTGTGTGTGTGTGTGTGTGTGTGTGTGTGTGTGTGTGTGTGTGTGCATCACTATTTTTACTTCACACACTGTTTATGTACACATTTTTTTCCGTGTTTAACATTTTTATGAGACTGCTCACGACAATTGTCAGTGTATGTGTGTGAGTAAAGTGTGGGGCATACTAGTTTCAATGCGCACGTGAGGCATTTTGTATGTGTCTAGATGTGAGGATGTGTGAGTATGTGTGGAGGATGTGTGTGAGTGTGGGGATATGTGTGGGTGGGGATGTGTGGGTGGGGGAATATGGGTGGGGGTATGCGTTTTGGATGGGTTGGGGTGTGTGGGTGTTGGTGGGTAGTGGTATTTGTGGGTGTTGGTGGGATGTGTGGATGGATGTGTGGGGGTGAAAGTAGGGGTGTGGGAATGGGTGTGGGGGATGTGTGTATGGGTGGAGGATATGTGTATGGGACGGGTGCGGAGGATGTGTGTTTGGGTGGGGGATATGTGTGGGTGGGTGGAGATGTGTGGATGGTTTGGGGAAGTATGTGTGGGTGGCGGGGTTGTGTGGGTAGGGGATTGTGTGGTGGATTGGGGATGTAAGGGCGGGTGGGGAGAAGTGTATGGTGTGTGGGTTTGGGATATGTGTGCGGTGTGTTGGTGGGGGATGTGTGCATGGTGTGTGGATGGGGGGGGGGGGTTGTTTTTGGTGGTATGGGTGAGGATATGTGTGTGGGTGGGGGATAGTGTGTGGTGTAGGGGATGTGAGTGATGGGTGCGGGGAATGGGTGTGTGGGTGTGTAGGGGATGTGTGGTGGTTGGGAGAAGTATGTGTGGGTGGTGGGGTGTATGGGTGGGAGATGTATGCGTGGATGGGGAATGTGTGGGTGGGGGTGTGTAATGTGTGGGTGGATGAGGGATGTGTATGTGTCGGGGTGGGATGCGTGAGTGGGTGGAGGATGTGTGTGGGTAGGGGTATTGTGATCGAGAGATGTTTGTTTGGGGTGGGTGGGTGGGGTGTGTGAGTGCGTAGTGGAGGATGTTTGCATGAGTGAGTGTGTGTTGGTGGATGGGTGGGGAATGCATGTGTGGGTGGGGAGAGGTGTGTGGTGTGTTGGTTGGGAATATTATGTGGGTGGGGTATGTGTGTGTGGGTGGGTGTGGGTGGGGGTGTGGGGTGGATGGGTAAGGGTATCTGTGTGGGTGTGGGTGGGAATATTGTGTGATATGTGGGTGGGGGATATGTGTGTGGTGTGTGGGTTGGGAATATTGCCTGGTAGAGGATGTATGTGATGTGCGGGTGGGGGAAGTGTGTGGTGGGGGATTGGGTTAGGGCATGTGTGGGTGGGTGGAGGATGTATGTGTGGGTGGTGGAATGTGGGTGTGGGATGTGTTGGTGAGGGATATGTGTGCGGTGTGTGGGTTGGGAATATTGCATGGTAGAGGATGTATGTGATGTGCGGGTGGGGGACGTGTGTGGTGGGGGATTGGATTAGGGCATGTGTGGGTGGGTGGAGGATGTATGTGTGGGTGGTGGGGTGTGTGTGTGAGTGGATTGGGGATGTGGTTAGGGAGATGTGTGTGTGTGGGGGGGGGGGGGTAGGGAGATGTCAATTGGTGGGGATGTGTGTGTATGGTTTGGGGATGTGTGAGTGGATGTGCGATGTGTGGGTTGGTGGGGGATGTGTGTGCGTGGGTGGGGAATATGTGGTCGATGGAGATGTGGCTGTGGGATGGGTGGTTGGAGGTGTGGGTGGGGAGAGGATGTGTGGGTTAGGATGTGTATGTGGGTGGGTGTGGGATGTGTGGGTTGGTGGGGGATGTTTGTGGGGAGCGAGTGTGTTTTGGTTGGGGAAACAGGTGAGGGCAGTGTGTGTGGGTGGGGGATGTGCGGGAGGGGAATGGGTTGGCTGGTGGGGTATGTATGTGTCCCTGGGTGTGTGTGTGTGGGGGGGTAGGTGAGGTTGTGTGTGTGGGTAGGTGATGTATGGGTAGGTGGGAGATGGGCCTCATAACATGGTAATTTGTCTTGATTATGTTTACAACATTCATTTCATAATGTTTATCTTTCTTCCTATGTAAATGTGTAATGCTCTTGATGAACGAAAGACGAGTGATTGGAAGGGCCGAATGTAAGACGGGCCTGCGTGCCCAATTTGTGACCCTTTTAAAATAAAGTTGATTTGATTTGATATTTGGTGCTTTTTAGTGCTTTTTTAAAGTCGATTTTGGTGTTTTTTCATCAAAGGGAGATGGCAACACTGGTTCTAGGTCAGCCACTAACATTGTTCTCTGGCTCTGATCTGTAGCTGTCCGTGAAATATTGTGAGGGAATCTCTCCTTACCTTCTACATCCACGCACAACGATACAGATATTTTATTTCTGCCATTGACTGCAATGTCCAACAGTAAGGACAAGTGAGTGCCCAGCAATGCTCAGCTCTACAGTCAACGTATCCTGGTCGATATGTATTTGAAGAAGAATAGTTCAAGAAAAAGATGCATTTCAGAAAGGAAGAGTCCTTATGCAATAAGTCACTATCACTGAATGTCAAGACAAACTTCACCGATATGCCATAAAGAACATCTGTTGCTATATGGCAGTGAATCAAGGAACAAGAATAACAAGAGATAATAATAGCCTGAAAGCAATGAAGATGTGGTGCCTGGCACGAATGTGCGAAGACGCTTGACTGCCAGAGTAACTACCAACGATTGCTTGGAAAGATGCTAATGAATTTACAACATTATATGGAACTATAAGATAAATGCAAACAGCATTCTTTGGTCGGGAAGAGAAAAGAGAGGCATTGGACAGCATCGTGACGACTGCAAAGATTAGTGGGGGAGGAGGCAGAGATAGAACGAGAGACATGATACTGAATGGACTGAAACGGTGGCATGGAGGAATATCAGGAGTAGAGTTGATTCGAAAACACCAAGGGCCGAGATCTGTGGAGAGACATGAGCACCCATGCCCATTGGCAGTGCACAATATATACAGGTTGTTTGTAAAGTATCACTCCACTTTGTACGTAGATCAATTTTAAAAAACGAAGTACATGACGTCATCATAAAATATGCTAAACAGTCCATCGTCTCCTGGAGTAATTCTTTGCACTCTAAGCAGAATGGTGTTATCAACGGAAGAAAGACATTTTTGGCTGAACAAGTGTTTCGAAATGGCGGTCGATAAATACGGATTGTGGTTGTTCAAAGATTTATAGCAAGATTTCCTGATAGACGACCTCCTCGTCGGATTACGGTTACAAATTTGTTGAAGAAGTTATAATTTCTTCATTGGTGCTGTCAAGCTTCCCCAAACAGCGCTAGACAATAAATCAATCAATCAATCATGTGTCATGCCGGAAAGCGTAGGCGGTCATGACTCGCCATTTCACTCGATCACCAGCGTCGTGGATCAGCTCAGTGTTCCTGTCTCGTCCATGCCATGTGGCCAAGCCATCCAGGTATTTTCCTCTCGGTCTTCCTCTTGGTCTGTTCCCTTCGATCTTGCCTGTTGTCACTACGTTCTCCAATCCATTTCTTATCATAACATGTCCAAAAACATTTTGACTGTCTACGTCTAATTTCTCTAATCAATTTACGATTTTCATTTGTCTCCTGCAGTACTTGGTCATTGGTTTTTCTGTCTGTCCACGGTATTCTTTGCATTTTCCTCAGAAACCACATCTCTACAGCCATCAGATGTTTTTCAGCTTGACTGCTCATTGTCCAAGTTTCACATCCATACAACAGAACAGGCTCTATGTATCCCCTCAACACTCTTTTTCTCGTTTCAATTGACATCTTTTTATTGGTCAGAATGTTTTTCATCTTGCTAAAGGCTACTTTCGCCATGGCGATTCTTGTTCTAATCTCTACAAGGCATCTCCCATCAGATATTATGACTGTTCCGAGATAATTGTACCGATTCACTTGTTGAAGGATATTCCTACTTACTTGTATATTACATTGTGGTATTTCGTTCTTCCTAGTGACCACCATAACCTGTGTCTTTTTACAATTTAATTGTAACCCCACTTGCTCACTGTGTACAACAATCGCATCTACTAAATGTTGCAGATCATGCGCATTGTCTGCAATCAGTACTGTATCATATGCATATCTAATGTTATTGATGTTTCGTCCTCCAATGCTGATTCCATTTATATCTTCTACATTTCTGAAAATATTTTCACTGTATAGTGTATAGGAAAAAAAGATCTGGAGACATTATACTTCCCTGCCTAACACCTCTCTTAATAGGCTGATATTGTCCCACTTCATTATCAATCCTTATGGCAGCTTGTTGTTTCCAATATATGTTTTTTATAAGTCTAATGTCTTTCCCATCAATTTGTAGATCTACAAGCATATCCGCCATGTTGACATGTCTAAGCCGTTGTGTAGTCAATAAAGCAAAGATGAATATCCTTGTTTACTTCTATAGCACGTTCAATAACTGTTCGCAGCATATACACAGCATTTACACGACCCTTTCCTTCTACAAACCTACATTGTTCTTCCCCTATTTCAGGTTGCATTTTCTTCCTCACTCTTTGCATGACAATTTGTAGCAAAATCTTTGTGATGTGACTCATTATACTAAATGTTCTATGTTGATCACATTCCAAGACTCTTTATTTCTTTGCGATTGCAATAAATACAGAGTTACATACTTCAGAAGGTATATCTACAGTATCATATATATATATATATATATATATATATATATATATATATATATATATATATATATATATATATATATATATATATATATATATATATATATATATATATATATAATCTCCCCCGATGGTGTTTCCACCTTGTCGTGGGGGAGCTTGAGTTTCTCAATGACCCTGAGAGCTATGCCGGCGGTAGTGTAGCTACCAGCAGGGCCTCCCAAGCCGGACAGGTCAAAGGGTAGAGAACTGACAAAGAGAAACACCCTGGTCCTCCAGGTTGGGGGTTGAAGCGTGGGGTTAACATCCCCATTTTTGTAAAAACCATTTTGTTACGAAACAGATACATGAGCCTCGAATCCAGACTGACTTATTTGGACATCGACCTTGGAACGTTAAAGGACTTTTGAGACTTGGAATATAGAATGTACGGACACTACATCGAGCTGGAGCGGCCGAAGAATTAACCCGGGAGCTGGTTGAGTATAAAATGGATATAACAGCAATTCAAGAAATAAGGTGGCCAGGAGAGGGTACTTTAGAGCAAAATGGAATGATTATAATATATGGAGGAAACACCCAAAATAAACATGAATTAGGAACAGGATTTGTCATTAAAAAAAAGAGTTATGGGGGAACGATCTAAACTTTAAAGCTGTTAATGATAGGATTAGTAAATTACGAAAAAGAGGTAAATGGAAAAATATAACGATGATTAATGTACATGCACCTACCGAAGAGAAAGAAGATGATATTAAAGCAGACATTTATAATGATCTGGAAGATGTCATAGAAGAAACCTCCAAACAGGACATCCAGATTGTGCTGGGAGACTTCAACGCGAAAATAGGTAGAGAGAAAACTCATAAAAAAGTTGCCGGTATGTAAAGCCTACATACAACTTCAAATTATAATGGATGGAGAGTCATCAACCTAGCAGAAGCCAAAGGACTGCAGATCAGCAGTACCAGACTGCAAAGAAAGGATATACATAAACAAACTTGGAAATCATGTGACAAGAGAACCTATAATCAAATAGATCACATTTTAATTAACAACAAAAATGCATCAAACATACAACAAGTTAGAAGCTATAGAGGAGCTGAGTGCCTCAGCGACCACTTCCTCGTTGGGGCAAAATTTAAAATAAAACTTAAGAGAGCTTTCTATGCTAAACTACAAAGATTACACCCAACATATAACAGAGAAAACCTACAAGAAATTACAGTCAAAGAGAAATTTGCATATGAAATAAAATGTAAACTTGAAATTCAACAAATCCCGTTGGAGGAAAGCGTTGACCAAACTTGGTTGAACATCAAGAATAAATTCAATCTACTGCAGAAGAATGTCTCGGTGTGTTAACCACGCATAGAAAGAATAGATGGTTCAATCCAAAATGTGAAGAAGCAGTCATTAGGAAAAAGAATGCCAGACAGCTATGGCTAAATGACATCAACAACATCCAAAAGGAAGAGCAATATAGAAATGAATGTAAAGAGGCTACAAAAATAGTTCGACAGCAGAAGCGAGAATATATGAGTAATATAATCAAAGATATGGAAACTAATCACCAGAAAAACGAATCCAGAAAGTTTCTTAAAGAACTGAAGTCAATGAAACGAGGGCACCAACACAACACATATGGTTTAAAAGACAAAAATGGGAATATGATAAATACCAATGAGGAAATGTGCAACAAATGGAAAGAATACTTTGTTGAATTACTAAATTGTGAAGCTCCAAGTAACACTTTCCCACAGGAAGAGGTTCTAACGTGTGAACCACAAATTGAAGAACCTGCATTTGAAGAAATCCTATATGTAATCACACGACTTAAAAACAATAAGGCAACTGGGGCTGATGGAATTGCTGCTGAATTTATAAAGGCGGTTAGCCATGCATTACATCTAAAGCTATGCGAACTAATAATAAAAATCTGGAGGACTGAAGAATTACCCCATGACTGGAAAGAGTCATTATTGATACCTATCTTTAAGAAAGGAGACATGTTCCAGTGTGAAAATTATAGAGGAATATCACTACTGTCCATCTATATATATATAAAAGAGAATCTCCGTCTGTCTGTCTGTATGTCCTTTACGCGTTCGCGAACGGTCCATCAGATTGAGATGAAATTTTCTACACGTCTTCTAATCATTCCCGTGCTGCCAACTGTCATAGTTTTTTTAGTGTACAAACATATATTCTTATTATTATTTAATATTTAATTTACATTATAATGTATATATAGCCGGCTGCCTGGCCGAGGGGTTAGCAGCTTTCTCAGTTAATCCCGAATACTCTCGTAGTCAACGTGAGCGGACGAGAATTAGAAGTGGTTCGAGTCACGCTAGTGACTTATGAGAGTATGCAGCCGGTAGCTCAGAAAGTCGTGGCGTGCTGATGAGCGTAATCTAGCCTAGGAATCAACATACAGCTGAAAGATGCTCGTGTTGACCGCAATAGGATGGAAACGCGGGGGGGGGGGGGGGGGGAATGTATATATAGCGACGGGACATAACTTCTAATAGAATTGCTATATATGTAAAATTGTTGCATATTTCTCAAATAGGTGGACCTTTTCGCTGCAGTTATCTACCTCCTCCTCCTCCCTCCACGTTATAATCCTCCTCCCCCTCCTCCTCCTCCTCTCCCCTCCTCCTCCTACCCTACTCCTCCCCCTCTTCCTCCTCCTCCTCCATCCTCTTCCTCCTTCCTCCTCCTCCCCCTCCACCTCCTCATCCCTCTTCCTCCCTCCTCCCTCCTCCTCCTTCCTCCTCCTCCTAATCCCTCCTCCTCCACCGCCTCCTCCTCTCTCCTCCTTCTCCCCTCCTCCTCCTCCTCCTCCTCCTCCTCCTCATCTCCTCCTTCTAGTCCCACTTCCTCCCTCCTCCTCCTCCCTTCTCCCCCTCCTCCAACCGCTCCTCTTCTTCTCCTCCTCCTCCTCCCTCTACCTCCTCCCTCCTCCTCCCTCCCCCTCCTCATCCTCCCTACTCCTTCTCCTCCTCCTTCTCCCTCTTCCTCCTCCTTCCTCCTCCTCCATCCTTCTCCCTCCTCCTCCTCCCTCCTCCTCATCTCTCCTTCTCCTCCTCCCTCCTCCTCCCTCTCCCTCCTCCTCCCTCCTCCTCCCTCCTTCTCCTCCCTCCTTCTCCCTCCTCCTCCTCGCTCTTCCTCCTCCTGCTTCTCCCTCTTCCTCCTCCATCCTCCTCCCTTCTCCTCCCTCCTCCCTCCTCCTCGCTCTTCCTCCTCCTTCCCTCCTCTTCCTCCTTCCTCTCCCTCCTCCCCTCCTCATCCTCCTCCCTCCTGCATCTCCTCCTCCTCCCTCCGCCAAATATGAATTAAATTATATGCTCCCCACCTGGGTCTGGGCGAAGCCGGGCCGGGTCGTCTTTTTTGGGAACGGGAACTGGAGCAGGGACCGAATATGAATTAAATAAGACGCTCCATTTACCCAAGTTAATTGTTGGGGGAAGATGTAAAGATCTTTCAAGTGCTCTTTCTAATAATAGACAGACAGACAGACAGTAGATAGTCGGGAACGGGAACGGGAGCTTATATGACTAATAATATGAATTAAATGAGATGCTCCACACCAGGGGCTGGGCGAAGCCGGGCCGGGTCAGACAGACAGACAGACAGACAGACGGACAGACAGACAGACAGACAGACAGACAGACAGTCGGGAACGGGAACTTATATGACTACTTATATGAATTAAATGAGATGCTCCCCATCAGGGTCTGGGCGAAGCCGGGCCGGGTCAGACAGACAGACAGACAGATAGACAGACAGACAGACAGATAGATAGTTGGGAACGGGAACGGGAGCTTATATGACTACTTATATGAATTAAATGAGATGCTCCCCACCAGGGTCTGTGCGAAGCCGGGCCGGGTCAGCTAGTAAACTACAAGATACTATCCGCAGTATTACTAAATAGACTAAAACCATATTCAGAATACATATTAGGTGACTACCAGGCGGGTTTTAGACAAAACAGATCAACAATAGATCAGATATTTATCTTACGACAAATAGCCGAGAAAAATTGGGAATATAAAAGAGATCTCTATAACATTTTTGTGGATTTTAAAAAGGCTTATGATAGTGTCCATAGGAATAGTCTACGGAATGCTATGCGGGAATCTGGAATAATATAGTAACATATAAAGGCAGGAAATCAGACCCTTTCCAAATAACATCTGGCTTGAAACAGGGTGATGCACTATCGCCGCTACTCTTCAATCTGGTTCTGGAGAAAGTTGTAAGGAGGGTAAAGGAGGAATGTGATATTGGAGGAACATCCAAGATCTTGGTTATGCAGATGATATAGATATTATAGGGGAAAATGAACAAAAGACATTGGAAATATTGACTCACTTAAAGGAAAAAGCCCAACAGATAGGGCTGGTTATCAACCAAGATAAGACAGAATATATGGTAATTTCAAGAGAAGGAATGGCTAAAAACTCTGGCCACATACAAATAGATAAAATGATCATTAAAAGAACGGAAACATACAAATACCTGGGTACCATCTTCAACTGCTCCAACATCATAAGGGAAGAAATACAAACTAGAATCAATTCTGGAAATAAGATATACTATGCACTACAACATCTACTAAAATCAAAGGTGCTATCTCGTAACACCAAGATCACAATATACAAAACACTGATCAGACCAGTTGTGCTGTATGGCTCTGAAACGAAAGGAGACGAAGCCTTGCTACAAACCTTTGAGAACAAAGTTTTAAGATACATCTTTGGACCCATTAGGAATACACAAAGTGGAGAGTGGAAAAGAAGTAACAAAGACATTTATGATCTGTTTAAGTCCCCGCTAATCACTGGTATCATGAAGGCTAATAGACTACAATGGCTGGGGCATATAGAAAGAATGGAAGATAATAGGGAAACAAAACTCGCTTACACTCAGGAAATAAATGACCGTAGACCCCGAGGTAGACCAAGAAGACGGTGGAGAGATAATATATATACAGACCTGCAAGCACTTGGAATCAACGACTGGCAAGAGAAGGTCAACCAGAGAGACGAATGGAGACGGATTGTATCTGCAGCAAAGAACCTCAATGGCTCGGAACGCTGAAGAAGAAGGAGAATATATATATACAAGGTGGGCCAAACAAAAGGTGAGAACATCTTGTAGCATACGAGTTATTTAAAAATATAACTCAGTTAATTATATTGTTTCATGTAATTTTGTTTGCCAAGTATTTAGCTAATCAGAAATCATGTTGAATGTGTCCTCCTTGCTTCTCGGTGAGTGTTTTCTAAGCGTCGACGCCACTCGTTTATGCTACTGTCAATAAAACGCTGCCCCAGATTTCTCCATTCTTCAGTTATTGCCAACTTGAGCTGCTCACCTGTGGTAAATGTTCGCCGAAGGTAGACTTTTTCTTACAAATCACCCCATATGGCATAATCTACTGGGTTTAAATCAGGACTGTTCGGTGGCCACATACATGTCAAGTTCGATGACGTTAACATTCTCCTGACGAAGAAAGTTGATCGTGTTTGCGGCTGTGTGAGATGGAGCTTCGTCCAGTTATAGTGACCACATTTTGCTTGAATTACAGACAGAAAACCTGTCTCCGAACATGTTCACACTGTTTACTTTGACGTCTGGTTCAACGGACACAATACTAGTTTTCCATATTCGAGACACACCAACTGATACCATGATACCGCGGCTGAAATGATCACGTTCTCGTAGGAGTCGAATTTCCTGAACTTGTATTTTCTTTGTTTCAACGGAATATACACGGCATTTTGAGAATTAATTTCAGTGGCAATGGTGAATGTCTTTTTGTTGTAAACCAGATGCTTCGTACACTTCTCTCATTAGGAAACTGCTCAAGTAGCTGCCGACTGTGTTGCAAGCGTTTCAATTTGACATTTTCATTGAGCTTCTGTCCGATCTCACGCTTGTACGTTTTGAGTTGTAAATCTTGCTTAACAATACGGAAATTGTCGAAATAAAGACATCGTATAGCTAAATAGGTAAGTAAGTAAATGAGTAAACAATTTGAGCTATTATGGATACAGTTAAAGAAATGTTGATGTAATTATATTACTTTTAATGCGATGTTCTCACTTTTTTGTTGCCCACCCTGTGTGTGTGTGTATATATATATATATCACATTCCTGGAGAGTGAGCAAGCAAATCGTAAATCTAATTCCAACCTTTATTGTGGAAACGACACTTAATTAGCATATCACGCCTTTCGATTTCTCCTAGGAGAGACCCAGCACTGAGTGGCTGATCCCTAGTGAAATGGCGTCGATTTTTCATTATAAACATACTAACATAAGACAGGGCAAAATAATCCCAAGAACAACTCATTGATAATTTCATCGGTACTACATTTATTCTCTGTAACTATCTGCAATGTTCTGATGTAGGTCTGTCGCAACAAAGCTTGACACCTAGGGGTACATGGGGGGAGGGGGGAGAGAGAGGTCCATGGTAATATCACAGACACACATATAATGTACACATACAGAAACACACACATACACATAGACACACACACCTATTCTCACATACACAAGTATACACACAGTCACTCATACTTACAAATACACACAGGCATAAATACGTTTATACACACGTACAAATACACACGTAGACACTCATTCACACATACACACGCATACACAGGTACACACATATCACATGAATATTCACACAAACACGCACGCACATATACCCACATACACAGACACACTCGCATCCCCACATAAACATATACATGTACACAGACAATGCATGTACACACATGCACACGCTTGCACGCCTAATCATGTACACAAATAAACATATACAAAGATATACAAACATACACACACACACCTAATCACACATAGACACACATGCACATACAGACATAAACGCACACACACATAAACAGAAACATGTACACACAGACACATATGTAGGCATATATACACATATACATTCATGCACACAATCGTGCACACACACACACGCACGCACACACACACACACACACACACACACACACACAAATAAATAAATAAATAAATAAATAAATAAATAAATAAATAAATAAATACAACTTTTAAAACAGTTCTGGCATCGGGTTGGTAGTTATATGGCAAATAAATCAACATTATCACAACCTTTGTTACCAGCATTTATAATTATTTCTTACCAAATCATAGATTAGTGCTCATGGTTTTACTGTATCTCAGATGTTCTCATGTGGGACCAGGTGGAAAATGGCGGGGAAACAGATTTAGAACCCTTCTGTGGAAAGAATGATATTGCGGCTGATCGGCAGGGTTTTTGGAAGACTCTCATAAATGAGAGGGAAGACATAGAGAACTTTCAATCAGATAGTGGTGAGAACGATTAGTAGTATGACTCTTCACTGGCTGTTGACGAGGGGACTGAGCGTGGATAGGAATATCTTAAGTGCAGTGTTATCGGTTCTTAGCTCAACTCAACTCAACCCAAGTCCTCATGTTTATTATTAATTTGAATTTTTGCGTTCTTAATCTTCTAGTCTAAAGAAAGGACAAACAAAAATGTTTTTAAAAAAATGAATAACGGCATCATCATCATCATCAAGTGCCCTGCCAGCTGGCCTAAGCGTTTATGTCTCTCCACAGATCTCAGTCTTTGGTATTCTGGATCGACTCTGCTGATGATATTCCTCTATGCCTCTCAATCCATCCAGCATCATTTCTCTTGGTCTGCCTCTGAGTCTCTTCCCATAGATCTTTCCAGTTGTCACGGTGTTCTCCAATGCCCCTCTTCTCATCACATGACCAAAGAAAGTTGTTTGTCTCATTATTATTGTTGAATTTAATGTTCTAGTTTCATTAGTGTCTTTCAGGTAGTCGTTAGTTACTCTGACAGTCCCAGGAATTCGCAACATTCGGCTCAGGAACCACATCTCTATTGCTTCCAAGTTCTTCCTAATTTGTTCATTTACATTCCAGGATGTACTGCCATACAGAAAAAAACAGGTTCTATATAGCAGTTCAGCATTCTCTTTCTTACATTCAGTGATGTGAATAATTGGTTGATTCATCAACTAATTTATTGAATCACCAATTGGTACTATTGTCTCTGAAAGGTATACTGATTGATTAGTTGATTTATCCACTAATTTAATTGAATCACCAATTGCTACTAACGTCTTTGAAAGGCGTACTGATTGATTCATTGATTTATCGAATTTATTGAATTACCAATTGCTATTATCGTCTTTGAAAGGTATATTGACTGAATAGTTGATTTAACGACTAATTTATTGCATCACAAATTGCTACTGTCGTCTAAGAATGACATAATTTACAGTATACACTCATTGTTGCTACCCAGGGCTCTAGCCTATCCAATAGTTATGTTTTCTAATGCGTGTATATATCATCTGATTTACTTCTAATGTGGCTTCCTGTACTTACAAATAAAAATACATGCTACCTTAAGGGGCTTATAGAATACTAAAAGCTGACTAAAAATTGAGTAGGCTATCACGGGATTTCTTCTAAGAAAAGTCTCTAACAGGTCAAGGATTTGACCGGGACTACAGAGGCTTGTTGAATCTATTCATGACGTGAATCAACGTGTCCACATCTGACTGCAGACCGCTGGCCACTTCTGACAGTGCTGAAGTATGGTCCAGAACTTTGACTGACTGTGTGTAGGGATCGTACCTCAGATCGAATGGACGCTCTATTGTCGCTGTGTATTTTCTGTGAATGGGAAATAGAATTGAAGAAACGTGTTAGGCCATAATTAGGACACATGCATTGAATACAAAGTTGATCATATGTTTTCTTGATACATTTCTATATGCACACATAGTATTTCACCAAAATGGAAGTTTCAGAGAGAGCAGGAATCTGCTATGCTCTGTAAAGCGTTAGAACCATAGCATTTCGTAAGCCTCAATACACGGAATAATAGGCGGCCTTTCATAGCGGACGATGAAAGCAGGGGTCGAAATCTCACCCTGCTACGCTCACATTTTCAGCGTAATCTCCTAAAGATTACTCTAAATCGTCCGTTATCGTCCCATTAACAGTTCTGTTATTTGCAGCCGCACAGAGCGTCAATGTCTTCTGGGTCTGTTAGAAGGGTAGAAAAAGAAGTGCATAAATGCCATTGGTTGTTCGAAGCAGGAGAGAGCCTATTTCTCCGGGGAGCTCTTGGTAGTTATAAAAAGATGAGAGACCTTGTATTCCTACGGGGTGATCATGGAGGTCCCATAAGGACGAGCCCTCATTTATCCGTCATGAGGCTACTGTTGCTCACTCTCGCTCTTTGCTTTATGCAGCCTCCTAAGAAAAATATATGTCACGCTCGATGTCACAGAACTACAGAGGCCTTTAATTATACTTTTACTACATCCAATAATCATATCGTAATTTCTGAACTTTCTAATGTACGAGGGTAATTTAATAAGTAAGTCACAAATGGCTGCAGAGAAATAACTAAATATGATAACAACGTGAAACTAGTTTATTTTTATACATACATTGTCCCTTTATTTCTCAACATAATTTCCACCAACATTGATGAATTTATGCCATTATTTTATCAGTCCTCCCAAACCGGCTGCAGAGACTACTTTGTTTTCATTTACCTGCCAACCTACAGAACTGTGTGACTTACTTATTTACTCCTGATCGAAACGTTTTCTATCTAGTTATGGGCCGCTTTACGGGATAAACATTTGTCAGCATAAACACTGAAAACCCACCTTGGCGGGAGACATTTCGCGAATGACGCCGAAGTTGAATGTGACGTGAAAACGTTGTTTACAAAACAGAGAACGCAATTCTATGCCGCCGGTTTGGGAGGCCTCATAAAATTATGACATAAGTGCATCAATGTTTGTGGAAATTATGTTGAGAAATAAAGGGACAATGTATGTATACAAATAAACTGGTTTCAAGTTGTTATCATATTTACTTTTTTTTTTTTTTTAACAGCCATGTGTGACTTACTTATTAACTTACCCTCGTAAATTACGAAACATCCATGTTATACATTCTAGATGTCACAGAACTACAGTGACAATTGATTATACGTTTATTCAATCCTATTGTCATATTATAATCTCTGTACTAAAGGCTTTAACAGTGCAACAAATTTGTATGGCTTATGTGTTTACATTGTGTTTGTGAAACCAGCCCGCACAAAAATATGTGTAGCCTGTTTGATTTTTATATAATTCATTTGAATCATTGCCGAGCTGCGGAGTACGTGCACTGTGATAACATTCTCCGGGTTTAATTTATGGGAGGGAGTCCCAGTTTCGAAGTAGCTAGACGCTGGTATGCCGGCCCGGTGGGCTTGGGTTTGAAATGGCATAGAGTTGGGTTGTTTAAACGTGGCATGTGCCTTCAGGTTGACCCCGCCTGACACTGGTACCATGACATGTCATGGGAGTTGATCATATCACCCCACGAGTGGCCAGTCATCTATAAACATATGGTTTAGCACCATGCGTCCAACACCCGCTATATCGTGTAACAGGGGCCTTTATTGAGTATTACTGCGTCTAAGATCTTGGAGTTTGTCACGTCATCTAACTGCCCAATTTACAGATGTATGTATTTATTTATTTATGTATTTATTTATTTATTTATTTTGCGTTAGCTCGCTTTGAACTCAAGCGTTGTCCATACACGTGCTACTACTTCTAGTTAACATGACTGGCTTTTGCGTGTGGATTAGCTCTCCCTATTACCAGTGCCCCTAACCATCAGGCGAATCCATTCTGACTTCAGGTGCACTTGTAATTTACGTCCCCCAGTCAAGGACGAGAATTCAACATTTTATTCCAAATGACCGGTGTAGAGGATAAACCAGTTACCTCGACATCAGTACACCGGGAGTTTAAAAGTGAGTGCTCTTATCCTTTATTCCATGCAACACCCCCTCCCCCAATTCACAGATGTAATTGGACGAGGCGGTGGGATTAGGGCACCGTGAAAAAGGGTTCTTTGAATTTATGAGAGGGAACTCAATCTCTTATGAAGCAATGAAACTCTTCAAAAGCAAACCAAACAGAGCTGGAGTATCTTCAGTAACCTCATCTTGGTCATCATATCATCGAAAGACTCCACCACGAAGAGGTTAGGCTGGAAGTCATCATCCTTGTACTCCTGAAGGGCGGTGGTCTCTGGGTCGAACTCCTTGACAGTTGGCCCACCACTCAGACAGTTCTCCAGTTCGCCGTATGATGACAACATCCCGGCGCCGTAGGCTCGAATCTCGCCATTTTGCTTACAGAGCCCAAACTCTACGGTGAACCAGAAGAGCTGCGGGGTAGACATAATATATCACATATTTGCGTGGATTTTGGATTGCCTGAAAGGAGTTAATGACAGTAGAGCATTATGTAAAAGTGTAAAAAAAAAAGACAAACAGTATTCTTAAGTTGAATAGAGTTGAGTAGAGTTGAGTCAAGAACAGATATCACAACACTTGGGATGTTCCCACGGTGAGTCGTCCTCTCCTTCAAGAGCCCGTGAAAAGTCCCAATACTAATGGTATACAATCTTTAGTCCATTACCGTCTTAACCACACACCCGATTCATTCCCTCCAATGTAAGTCATCACATGAATCGCTGATTGTTTGAAGGACGTATCCAGCCGCACTAAGGATACAGATAAGTAACTTATATATATATATATATATATATATATATATATATATATATATATATATATATATATATATATATATATATATATATATATATATATATATATATATATATATATATATGTTTATGTAGAGTGTTCATGTAGTTGTATCTTTTAGTGTTTGTTTATTCTCTGCTAACGAAGGCTTTAGCCGCAACGTCCATGTTGTTACTTGTGATGTTGTTCTAGTGAAGCTCACAATCTACTTGTAGTTTTCCGGTTATTCATTAAATGCTAATGGTACCAGTTGCATTCTGGTTATGGGTCTATGCATCCATCGCCTTGATTTCCTACCTTTGCATTGACGTCACCCACTATGATAATTATTTCTGAATGTTTACATTTCTTCAAAGCAGACTCCATGTCATTATTAAATGCTTCTATACGATCTTTACTGTAATCTTCTGTTAGGGCATGTATTTGAATGACGTATCTTTTAAAAGGTCTGCCGATTAATTTTGCCAATATAACCCTGTGTGACACAGCCCAATATTTTGATGTTTGCCGATCGAAGATAATTGCTACACCTCTTTGCCCTTCTTCTCCCCCAGAATAAATAATTTAAAAACCCTCCCGTGTTTTAATCCATGCACCTGTCCATCTCGTCTCGCACATTACTAATATATTATTCTTCCCTCTTTCTATTTCTTTTTTGATGTTATCTAATAACGCCTGAACATCCCATTTTGCTAATTTCAGTGTCCCTCTCCTTTTATTGTGATGAGTTGTAATTAGACGAATCGTGATAAACTAGGCAATTTTTAAAAAGGTAGTTTGCCGTTGCTTTCATTCATGGCAGTGACCATACTGTTCGACCTTCTCTCGGAGTTCTGAGTGTCAGCCAGATCTTCTGGTCGCTCTCTGCCTCACTATTCCCTCCAAGCAATGCCGGTGCATCTCTTCCATCCATGTCCCAAAAGGGCCCTGTCGACATCCTACTAATAACCTAAAAATACTCCGCAATCTTGGTTCATGTGATGAGAAGAGATGTATTAGAAAACATCGTGATGAAAACATCAGTTGGAAAAGAGGCGGACCGAAAAGAATGATGCTGGGTGGGCGAGTCGGTGGCATTGGGGCATGTAACGATGTCGATATTCTTTATCGTTAGCTTGGTTGACCCAGGCTAGAAACAGAACTCTAACGGCTAGTACATCAAAACAGCCTCTGTTCACAAACAGATTACGGTGTTCACGGATAGATAGTGGTGTTCACAGACAGATAATCTTGTTGACATATAGATAGTGGTGTTCAAATACAGATCATGGTTTTCAAACACAGATCATGGTGATCACATACAGATAATGGCGTTCACATACAGATAATGATGTTCACATACAGATGATGGTGTTCACATAAATATTATAGTATTCAACACAGATGATAGTGTTCACATACAGATTATGGTGTTCGTAAGAAGATTATTGTGTTCACAATCAGAAGATGGTGTTTACATGCGGATTATGGAAACGAAGATGATGGTGTTCACTTACATGTAATTATGTTCACATATAAATGCCAGTGTTTACATACAATTAATGGCTTTAACATACAGATAATGGTTTTCACATACAGTTATTGCTGTTCACATACAGATAATGGTGTTCGCATGCAGATGATGGTGTGCACGTACAGATGATGGTTTTCACATACAGATAATTGTGTTCTACAGCTACCTGTTCTTGTGTCAGGTCTTAGTCAGATATGACTGAGCTACCGTATAACAGTAGACGGTACTACCTGCTTTCTGTTAGCGCCGAACGTTGGGCGGCGCTTACCAAACCCGACACCCCACATTGTGCCAACGGCTTCGGGCGGAAGAGCGCAATTGGGAGGGGACAAGCCTTACCCTGGTGCGAGGAAATGCAAGCTAAAGACAAAATGTCATGGCAGGGCAGACCAGGCCCTAAGCCTTGGTTGGCAGCTGGTCTAGGATCGAAGCTCCGACAGGCGGACAGTTAGAGCATTGCTTTGCTGATCCGGCAGCTTCTGCAGCTTGTCTTGTTCCAGATGTAGGGGTGTTACCTTTCCTATGGAGTGAACTAGGCAGGCCGAGATAGGGATCATGCTGCATGGGCAACACATGATCTCTATATTTTAGCCCAGGCTTTGTGTTATGGAGAGGCAATAACTCCATCCCTGGTCTTAACTGGTCTCGGAATCAAAGCGAGAGGCAACTGTTACGGGTTATAAGTCCCTGTCAACTGGCGTAGACATGGGGCGCCACGCGTTGCCTCTGACGGTGGGAGACACCTACAAGTGTCACTGATCAGCTACCACCCGCCTCAAGCTGGGCAGCCCCCGGCCAATTGGGTGCTGATCCGCCACAGCGTGCCTGCTTCAATGGGTGCTTGGGGCTAGGACAAAATCTGAATCGCAGGCTGTAAAACCAATGCACCAGGTACAAACAAAAATAAAAATAGAAACCTCAAGGTACGGCTTGCAACCTGGAACGTGAGAACCATGTGTCCAGGATTTTCCACTGACTTGACCAATATTGACGATGTGAGAAAAACGGCTGTGATTGATGCCGAACTCAATCATCTTAACATTGATATTGCTGGCCTGCAGGAGACTCGCCTCGCTGAGGAAGGGTCACTCAGGGAAAACAATTACACCTTTTTTGGAAGGGTAGAGGGCAGGCAGAAAAAAGGCAACACGGTGTGGGCTTTGCAGTGAAGAATTTGCTACTGGGAATGTTTGAAATTCCAGCAGGAGGAAATGAAAGACTATTATCCCTGCGCTTGGCAACCTCTTGTGGGTTTGCCACCATTATTACTGCATATGCACCGACACTCGATTCCTCTGATGATGTGAAGGATTCGTTCTATGAGGAGTTAGACTCCGTGATCAAGGCAGTTCCAAAATCTGACTACATTTATATGCTTGGTGATTTCAATGCTCGTGTGGGCAAGGACTCGAGTTCATGGCCAGTGTGCCTTGGAAAATACAACATCGGTCGCATGAATGAAAATGGGCAAAGGCTGCTGGGGCATTGCACCAGTAATGACCTATGTATTACAAACTCCTTTTTTAAAACAAAAGAGATGCATAAGGTCACATGGAAACATCCAAGATCCGGCCATTGGCACCAGCTGGACTTCATCATCACACGGAGACAACATCTGAACCATATATCATTGACTCGAAGTTACCACAGTGCTGACTGTGATACGGATCATTCTTTGGTTGTTGCAAGGGTTAGACTGAGACCAAAGAGAATCTACACAGCTAAACACAAATCTAGCCCCAGGATTAATATTATTAACACTCACGATCCTGAAAAGTGCTTTCAGTTTCAACAGCAACTTGAAGACGCTTTCACTGATACACTAGAAAATTGAACAGTAAATGAAAAGTGGGGTCAAATTAAGGAAACTCTTCATAAAACTGCCTTAGAGGTTTACGGCACTGTGGATCATAAGAGGCAGGACTGGTTTGCGGAAAACAGCGAGACTCTGCAACCCTTGATTGATAAGAAGAAGAAAGCTCTCTTAAGAAACAAGGAAAGACCAACGCGTAACACTCTGAGTGAACTAAGGCAAGCTAGGAAGGATGTGCAAAAGGCTGCCAGGCAGTGTGCAAATGATTATTGGATCAAGTTATGTGAGTCCATTCAAATCGCAAGTGATAAGGGAAACACAAGAAGCATGTATGAAGGAATAAAGAGAGCCTATGGTCCAGTGATCAAAAGAAGTGCACCATTGAAAACCTTGACTGGAGAAATCATCACTGACAAGAAACAGCAGATGGACAGATGGGTAGAGCACTATTTGGAGGTTTACTCAAGTGAGACCAAACTAGCGGATGATGCCCTCAACGCCATAGAGACTCTACCAACTCTTGATCACATGGACACACTTCCCACCATATCAGAAGTTAAGTGTGCTATAAATGAACTTGCATCTGGCAAGGCTCCAGGTAAGGATGGGATTCCAATAGAGGTTATAAGGAGTGGGCAAGACACACTCACTCTACAGATCCACCAGCTAATAGAGCTATGCTGGCGAGAAAGGACAAGTCCCACAGGATTTCAAAGATTCAAGCATCATAACACTGTACAAGAACAAGGGCGATCGGAGCGACTGCAACAACTATAGGGGTATCTCTCTTCTGTGTATTGTTGGAAAAGTATTTGCCAGAATTGTTCTGCGCAGACTTCAAGTCCTAGGAGATCAAGTCTACCCCGAATCACAGTGTGGCTTTCGACAGAACCGGTCTACCATTGATATGATATTCTCATTGCGACAAATGCAAGAAAAATGCCGTGAACAGAATCAACCGCTGTTTATTGCCTTCATCGACCTCACAAAGGCATTTGATTTGGTCAGTCGTGAGGGTCTATTCAAGGCACTAAAGAAGATTGGCTGCCCACCAACTCTTCTGTCCATTGTGGAATCGTTCCACGCAGTCATGAAGGGTATAATCAAGTTTGATGGTGTAACTTCTGAAGAATTTGAAATCAAGAGTGGAGTTAAGCAAGGTTGTGTACTAGCTCCAACCCTCTTTGGAATATACTTTTCACTTCTACTGAAATATGCCTTTCGTGATCAGGATGGTGGTATATACATTCACTCACGCTCAGATGGCGGCCTTTACAATGCTCAAAGATTGAAGGCCAAGACCAAAATTAGGAGGGTACTGATCAGAGAGTTGCTTTTTGCAGATGATGCTGCAGTTACGACCCACTCTGAGGAACAATTGCAATGTCTACTATCTGCATTCTCCAATGCTTGTTCTGAATTTGGTTTAACAATTAGCAAAAAGAAGACACAGATTATGTCACAAGGTGCACATGGGGTACCATCAATCTTTATTGACGACGCCGAACTAGAGATGGTAGACCATTTTACATATCTAGGATCAGTGGTAAATAGCAAATTATCCCTAGATCAGGAAATCAACATCCGGATTGGTAAGGCAGCAACAACAATGAACAGGTTAACAAAAAGAGTCTGGGAGAACAGGAAGCTTACTGCAAAAACAAAAGTCCTTGTCTATCAAGCCTGTGTCCTTAGTACTCTTCTTTATGGCAGTGAAACCTGGACAACTTACTCACACCAAGAGAAACATTTAAACAGCTTTCATATGCGGTGTCTGCGAAGAATTCTTGGTATTAAGTGGCAAGACAAAATCACAAATACTGAAGTATTGGAAAGATCAGGTTGTGTGACAGTTTATTCCATGCTCAGTCTTCGTAGACTTAGATGGATAGGACATCTTAGGAGGATGGATGATGGTAGAATACCAAAGGACATCTTTTTTGGTGAATTAGAGATGGGTAAGAGATCTCAGGGTCGGCCTCTACTACGATACAAAGATGTGTGTAAGCGGGACATGATTGATACAGGCATTGATAATACACATTGGGAGCAAGTCGCCGCTGAACGTGTTGCATGGAGGGCAAACATCAGAAATGGAATAAAGACAAAGGAGAAAATTATTTAAGATAAGTCACACACCGAGCGTGTAAGACGTAAGATGGTGCATGATGGTGGAAATGACCACGTGTTCACATGCACCCACTGTGAACGAACATTTACAGCGCGAATTGGCCTTATCAGTCACATTCGCTACCTCCATAGGTAAATTTTATTATGTCTATGTAAAGCACATACTATCGTCTGTCAAGACGGCAAGGTGCCAATGAATAATTGTGTTCACGTTCAGATTATGGTGTGCACGTACAGATGATGGTGTTCACATACAGATGATAGTGTTCACATGCAGATAGTGGTGTTCACATATAGATGATGTGTTTACATAAAGGTGATGGTGTTCACAAAAAGTGTATTATGTTCACATACAGATGATGGTGTTCACGTTCAGTGTGATGGTGTTCACAAAAAGGTGAGGGTGCTTACACACAGAAGATGGTTTCCAAAAGAAGACTGTGATGTTCGCACACAGACAATGGTTTTCACATACAGACGACGGTGTTTATACACAGATGACGGTGTTCACATACATGTGATTTTGTTCACATACATATGAAAGTGTTAACATACATATGAAGGCGTTCACACACAGATGATGGTATTCACATACAGAAACAAGTCGGGTTCAAACTGACGTAACTTACTGTAGAAAATCTCTCTATCTCCTCATCACTGACACCCAGAGTGGCCAACCCAAGCTCCTGGGTAAACTGGGCGAACTTGGGGTCTGCTAACATGGGCACGTGACCCAACAGTTCGTGAATGCAATCCCTGGAGATATACAATGCGTCCATTATGTTCACATTTGTTTATATTTAACTCGTGTTATGTAAAGCAGATTCAGAGATCCTGCATGTACGAACGAACCAGCGAGCTTTGTTTTTAGGAGTTAAGAACTAGGCCTTAGAAACTACAGAGATGTGGTTCCTGATACGAATGTTGCGAATTCCTTGGACTGCCAGAGTAATTAACATCGACTGAATGTAAGAAGCTAATGAAACTAGAACATTATATTCAACAACAAGACCGAGAGAAACGGCTTTCTTGCTTCGTGTTATGAGAAGAGAGGAATTGGAGAACACTGTGACAACTGGAAAGATAGAGGGGAAGAGACGAAGGTGCAGACCAAGAGAAATTATGCTGGATGGATTGAGACGGTGGCATGGAGGAATATCATCCGCAGAGTTGATCCAGAACACCTAAGATCGAGATTTGTAAATAGACATGAACGCTTACACCAGCTGACAGGGCACTTGATGATGATGATGATGCTGCTGCTGCTGATGATGATGATGATGAT
>OY992876.1:341433299-341453299 GCA_963921405.1 Cepaea hortensis
GCCTGCATTCCTCTTCTTTCTTTTTTTTTTGGTTTGCTTTCGCTATCTTTGAACCCAAAGGTCATACATGTGCTACTATTTCTTTTGCACTGGACTGATTTTTTGCGTGCGGATTAGTTTTCCCTTTTACCAGTGTCCCTTGCCATTAGGCTAACCGACTTCGACTTCAGAGGTACTTGTAATTTGCGTCCTCAAGTCAAGGACGAGAAGTCAACATTTTAGTCCAATTGACCCGTGTAGTGGTTGAATCTGCTAGCTTGGCATCAGAACACGGGAAGTTTATCAATTTGGCCACGCTGACCTCCTTCTGCTTCTTCTTCTTTCTTTCTTCTTCGTTTCTTTCTGTCTTTCTTTCTTTCTTTATGTCTTTCCAGATATTGTGAAAAGCCAAAATGTCACCCCAGTGAAAAGAAACCAAATCTGCCCGAGTCCGGCACGGACGACGTAATCTCTTAGCCATTCAGCCGCCCATGAAATGAAGTGAACTTTTGATAAAGATTGGTAAGTTCGCACTCCAATGTTTGTTTGTTTGTCTCTTTGTTTGTGTATTTGTTTGTTTGTTTGTTTTCTAGTATTAGGATCAACAAGCAACTCAACGTGATGCAGGATGGATGTCAAAGGAAAACAGACTTTCAGGCAGTAAGACGCTTTGTCTTTTGCAATGGTTATCGCCCTTTGACCAGTAAACAGCAGTCTGTTATTCTTTCTCTGCAGACTCATTTTTCATAGGAATCTTCCTCTTTCAAGCGAACGAATTTCATTGCTGACTGCTCCGTGCCATGATACAAGGCCGTCAAGATTTTCCTCTCTCTGTATTCCTCTATTTCTCTTTCCACTAATTTTTTCCAGTTGCCACAGTTCTCATACTTGTCTTCTCATAATGTAACCCAAAATGATTACTGCCTCTTTCTGATGTTTGTGTACGATGTCTTTGTGTTTTAACCTCACTCAAACCGCTTAGATCTCTTATTTTGGCTTTTGGGGGAATTTTCAGCATTTGTTTCTATAAACTACATCTCCAAAGCTTCTAGGGATAATTTTCTTGTTTACTAATTGCCCAGGATTCGCGGCAATATATTAAATTGATTATATATAAAAAGTCATGGCTCTTCATGCCTGGCGGTTCGCTGCCACCTGTTGTAGATCTTGGATGTTTACTTGGCCGTTGAATGAGCCTTCTCTGATAATGGTTCTACGCAGGGTCTCTTTTGGTCTTCCCCGTTTTGCTTTTCCCTACTGGCGACCATACGAGGGCTTGGTTGGGGAGTCTTGTCTTGTCCATTCTGAGTACATGGCCGATGTAGTTCCAACGGCGTCTTCTTATAAAAATTGATACTGTATCTTGCTTAGTCTCATATTATGCAATAAATCTCCAATGGCAGAGACTTATTGCATAATATGTTCTTCGTGTGATAACATGCAATTTTTGCTCTTCCTATTATGTTCTTTATCTCTATAATACATTTACCCAGAGCCATCCGTCGGGTCATAGAGCGTCAACTAGTCCTCCCCAAGAGTTCATAAGGAGACTATTTTGAGAAATAACACACACACACCCCCACCCCCCCCCCCCACACACACACACACACACACACACACACACACGCAAGCACACATACAGTTTCTAGTTCGCACTATTGTAGAAACGTTATTCGTACAATTGTCGCTACTTAATGACTTCCTCTCTCATTTACACACAATAATCCAAATAAGCAGGCCAATCGTGGACATTCTTACGTTTGAGAAAGTTGGAGACGTCTTCAAGCTGGGGGATCGTGTCCTCGCAATAACCACTTTCCTGCTCCAGTGTGTTGAACACCGAGATATGTTCTTTGCAGGCGTGAGTCGGAAACAACTTCTTCAACTGTCGGTACACATGGCGCCTGAAACCAAAAACGGTTATAAGGGTAGGTTGATGGTAAATGAACCATTAAATGTCTTTATTTATTAGTTTATTATTTGTTTAGATGTAAACCCACAGCAGGATACGTGAGTAATGGGTACCTTCTTCCGATATCATCGTCGTCGACGTCATAACACTCATCACAACACTTGGGAGACTGCTGCCAGGGACCAAAATTCGTGGCGTATATCATCTTGCATATAGCCACTTGTGACGCACGCAAACAGGACTGCAAGAGCTGTGAAAAAAAAGTCTGAACAAAAACAGCACTGCAGGAAACCCTCCTCCTGGAACGTCAAGCACACTTTGCTCACATTGTCACAGAACATTTCGATCCAAAATAGATCTTGCCAGCTATCTTAGAACTCACGGCTCCAAACGTTCAACATCATTATGATAAATGAAATGCCATCATCATTCTTGATGGACAAAGACCAGTCCTCATATATGCCAGATTGCAAATACGTGTATGCCTATCCTTAGGCCTCTGACAATGGTGTTCTGAATCAACGCTATTGATGATATTGCACCATTCAAAACAATCTATTCCCCTAGTGAATTTCAGCACAGAAGCCACAAACAATATCTTGCACTATTTGTTGCCTGACATATTTCGTTGCATTTCATGAATCCCTGTGCAATCGAAAGTCTATAAAACGCCGTCTTCGTCGATTTCTCATCAGCTATTAAAATATTGCCTCCAAAAAACAATTCGTATACTGTATTTGACAAACAAGAAACTTATGCGCAAATATAGTGAGGCGTTAACAATTAGGGTGTTGCCGTCGAATTTGCACAAAAAAGAAAGAGTGTGTTAAATATGAAATTACCGTAGGGATGACATATGTACCACATTCAAACAATACCTGTGACTATGTGTTTTAATGGTTTCGACTTAAGTAATATTCGTTTATTCACTTCATATGATTTATAGCTCTGTAGTATGCATCTGACGAGATGCAGCTAAATATACCAGGCAATGAATCGTCTGTTTGTGTCTTCTGTGTTTATGTATTCCACCATGATAAATTCTGAGACCATCTACGTGCAGCATGTTGTACGCAGGTTGTAGCTCCCATCACGGCCTGCCCACAAGATTCTTCACCGTGTACCCATGAAGTAGGGGCTACTGGCGCGGTTCGTAATCCCGCATACCCGTGTTCGAAACACAGCGATGTTGGGTTTTTATGAAATGGTATCGGTGTCGGTCTTTCAGAAAATAATGGCAAACCATTGAACGCAAACTTACCCAGGAATCACGAACAGCCAAACAATGTTGGGGTTTACTGCTACGTCCTGTAAAGGGCATGCAACTAACTAACTAACCCATGAATTTACATTCTCAACAGTGTCTTCAACATTCTATAACCATGCATTCTTAACAGTGTCTTCAACATCCTGTAACCATGAGTTTACATTCTCCACGGTGTCTTCAACATCCTATACCCATGCATTTACATCCTCAACGGTGACTTCAGAATTATGTAGTCATGCATTATCATGATCAATGTGTCTTCAGCATTCTGTTCCCATGCATTTTCATGCTCAGGGTGTCTTCAACATTCTGTGCCCATTTTCATGCTCAATGTGTCTTCAACATCATGTGACCATTATCATGCTCAGGGTGTCTTCATAGGCCCGTTCACAATTCTGTGCCATCCGACTTCTGTCATTTCTTGGAAGAACAATGCCCTCTGTCACTGTTCTTTCCAAACCCCTGTGACTTTTCATATGGCTAAAGTATTTTAATTTACTAGAAATGGTACTGTTTATGAGTCACTTCTCTTCCATGTTCAGATCGTGTATATGTTAGTGTTTTTCTTCTTCTGTCATCTTAGACCACCGGGCGTAATTTCCTTCGGCCTATCTTTGTCTCTTCGACCGCATATATTCTCTCTGTCGGTCTGCCTAGTATACTCCAGAGGAATGGTAACACCAATACGTCTGGAACAACTATTTCAGATTCCGAGACACGATACTTTTTAGGAGCCAGCTTCCTTTGATGATTCATATCTTAAGAATGTCAGTATTTTTATTTTTCTTGGTGCAAAAACTTTACGTAGACTTTACTTATATAGATGAATTGGAAGTATATCGTTCCAGCAGAAGAAAAAAAAAGGAACTATGGGAAACGCTTGAATTAGAGAAGTTTCCACAGATTAAGACCAATATCATAAAGATAACGTTCTTCAGCAATAAAAAGATGTACTATTTCTTATTAAAGGGCATAATATAAGGAAAAGAAGAAGGGCAAGCGTGTACGCGGAATGCAACTCTGGATGCGGGTGGGCAACATCAGCGGGTTATTTGAATGAAGGTTATATGAGTGAACCACGAAGAAGCAGGACAGCGGTTGTAGAAGACTCATCATTGGCACCTTTCCGTCTTGACAGACGATAGTTTGGTACATTGTGCTTCAAAAAGGCTTAATAACTACAATCCATGGTGGTGGCGAGTGTGGCTGGTAAGGCCAATTCTTGCTGCAAATGTTTGCCCACAGTAGGTGCATGTGAAAACATGGTCACTTCCACCAGTTTGCACCATCTTACGTCTCTCACGCTCTATGTGTGCTTTATCTGCAATCATTTTCTCCTTTGTCTTTATTCCATTTCTGATAGTTGCCCTCCATGCAACACGTTCAGCGGCGACGTGCTCCCAATGTGCATTATCAATGCCTGTATCAATCATGTCCCGCTTACACACATCTTTGTATCGTAGTAGAGGCCGACCCTGAGATCTCCTACCCGTCTGTAATTCCCCAAAAAAGATGTCCTTTGGTATTCTACCATCATCCATCCTCCTAACGTGTCCTATCCATCTAAGCCTACGAAGACTGAGCATGGAATACACCGTCACACAACCTGATCTTTCCAATACTTCAGTATTTGTGATTTTGTCTTGCCACTTAATACCAAGTATTCTTCGCAGACACCGCATATGAAAGCTGTTTAAACGTTTCTCTTGGCGTGAGTAAGTTGTCCAAGTTTCACTGCCATAAAGAAGAGTACTAAGGACACAGGCTTGGTAGACGAGGACTTTTGTTTTGGCAGTAAGCTTCCTGTTATCCCAGACTCTTTTTGCTAACATGTTCATTGTTGTTGTTGTTGCCTTGCCAATCCTGATGTTGATTTCCTGATCGAGGGATAATTTGCTATTTACCTCTGATCCTAGATATGTAAAATGGTCTACTATCTCCAGTTCGGCGTCGTCAATAAAGATTGATGGTACACCATGTGCACCTTGTGACATAATCTGTGTCTTCTTTTTGTTAATTGTTAAACCAAATTCAGAACAAGCATTGGAGAATGCAGATAGTAGATGTTGTAATTCTTCCTCAGAGTGGGTCGTAATCGCAGCATCATCCGCAAAAAGCAACTCTCTGATTAGTACCCTGCTAATTTTGGTCTTGGCCTTCAATCTCTGAGCATTATAGAGGCCAACATCTGAGCGTGAGTGAATGTACAGTGGAAAATCCTGGACACATGGTTCTCACGTTCCAGGTTGCAAGCCGTAGCTTGAGGTTTCTATTCTTTTTATTAGTACCTGGTGCATTGGTTTTACAGCCTGCGATCCAGATTTTGTCCGAGCCTCAAGCACCCATTGAAGCATGCAGGCTGTGGCGGATCAGCACCCAATTGGCTGGGGGGTTGCCCAGCTTGAGGCGGGCGGTAGCTGATCAGTGACACCTGTAGGTGTCTCCCACCGTCAGAGGCAACGCGTGGCGCCCCATGTCTACGCCAACTGACAAGGACTTATAACCCGTAACAGTTGCCTCTCGCTTTGATTCCGAGACCGGTTAAGACCAGGGATGAAGTTATTGCCTCTCCATAGCACAAAGCCTGGGCTAAAATATAGAGATCATGTGTTGCCCATGCAGCATGATCCCTCTCTCGGCCTGCCTAGTTCACTCCAGATGAAAGTTGACACCTATAATCTGGAACAAGACAAGCTGCAGAAGCTGCCGGATCAGCAAAGCAATGCTCTAACTGTCCGCCTGTCGGAGCTTCGATCCTAGACCAGCTGCCAACCAAGGCTTAGGGCCTGGTCTGCCCTGCCATGACTTATTTTGTCTTTGGGTTGCATTTCCTCGCACCAGGTTAAGGCTAGTACCTTCCCAATTGCGCTCTTCCGCCCGAAGCCGTTGGCACAATGTGGGGTGTCGGGTTTGGTAAGCGCCGCCCAACATTCGGCGCTGACAGAAAGCAGGTAGTACCGTCTACTGTCATACGGTAGCTCAGTCATATCTGACTAAGACCTGACTTTCAGAAGAAGACTCATCACAAATCTGAAAACGCAGCTCTATGTGACAACCGCAAGAAAACTATTGGCAAAACTGTATTCGACGACATAGCGATGTCGCCTATGCGAATACCTGTACATCAGAACGCAAACACTTTAAGGTAGGCTAGATCAGCTGACGATTCGTGCAGTACTACAAGGCGCTATCAGCTACAGTGCTACTTGGTGCTTTGTCGCCGAGAGTAGAAAGAAAGAAAGAAAGACAGAAAGAGAGAAAGAAAGAAAGAAAGAAAGAAAGAAAGAAAGAAAGAAAGAAAGAAAGAAAGAAAGAAAGAAAGAAAGAAAGAAAGAAAGAAAGAAAGAAAGAAAGAAAGAAAGAAAGAAAGAAAGAAAGAAAGAAAGATTTTCATACCAGGTGGCGTTTTCCTCCTCCGTGTACTGGACTCTTGGTATCACGTTACCACTAGAAAAGAAATATATAAATTTACTAACCAGCACAGTACAGCACATTGCAGTTGTGGGACATATACGATGTAGTCCTGTTGCAGCCATAGGACATCTACATTGCATAACTACTTTAAGTGTACTTAACGGCTACATTATTGCAACAAGAAACAGCTACAATACAGCCATCTCACTGCTACATAAGGGAGCTAACTTACAGCTACAGGACTACTACATCATAGCTACATTACAACTACATAAAGAAGCGTATAATAGTTATATAACAACTACGTGAAAAATTACTATTACAGCTACATGATAGCTATATTACAGTTGCAGCTACACAATGGCTACATTACAGCTACATGAGAGCTACTTTACAGCTATATAAAACAGCTACACTACACCTACATTACAGTATTTATGTCTACATTACTGCAACATTGCAGCTAACTTACAGTTAAGTTAAAATGCTACATTACAATTTAATTTTTAAAGCTTCATAATGGCTACATTAAAGTTACATCACAGCTATATAAAACAACATGTTCTACTACACAGTAGATTGCCCTACCACCCAGTAGATTGTTCTACAAAACAGTAGATTGTTCTACAAAACAGTAGATTGTTCTACAAAACAGTAGATTATTCTGCGAAACAGTAGATTGTCGTACCACACAGTAGATTTTTCTACTACATAGTAGACTGTTCTACCACACAGTAGATTGATCTACCACACATTAGATTGTTCTACTACACAGTAAATTGTTCTACCACACAGTAGATTATTCTACGAAACAGTAGATTGTTTTACCACACAGTAGATTATTCTACTAAATAGTAGATTGTTGTAACACACAGTAGATTGTTCTACAAAACAGTAGATTGATCTACCATACAGTAGATTATTCTACGAAACAGTAGATTGTCGTACCACAAAGTAGATTGTTCTACCACATAGTAGACTGTTCTATAACATAGTAGACTGTTCTACCACACATTAGATTGTTCTACCACACAGTAACTTGTTCTACCGCACAGTATATTGTCCTACCACACAGTAGATTGTCCTACAACACAGTAGATTGTCCTACCACACAGTAGATTGTTCTATCACACAGACGATTGTTCTACCACACAGAAGATTGTTCTACCACACAGAAGATTGTTCTACCACACAGTAGATTGTTCTACCACATAATAGATTGTTCCAACAACACAGTAGATTGTTCTACCACGCAGTAGATTGTTCTACCACACAGAAGATTGTTCTACCACACAGTAGATTGTTCTACCACACATCAGATTATTCTACCATATAGTAGATTCTTCTACAACACAGTAGTATTTTACTTCTGTTACTATTAGTATTACCAGCTCCGTGGCGTTCGAAACACAGCTGCATGCCATGTGGCAGCAGATCGCCAAACGTTTTTTGTTCTTCTGAAAATGGTATTTGTGCCGGTCGTTTAGAAAGCAATGGCAAACTACAGAACGTATACTTGCTAAGAAATCACGAACAAGTGCTGGGGTTGAATGCGCCGCCCAATAAAGAATAATTAACTGACCACTATTACACAGATCCGGAAAATTGATTACTCCATCATTTACTTCCCAGTGACATCACACTCACCTCAGTTGTAGAAACGATATCTTTAACTCGTTCCAACCCATATTATTATTATTATTATTATTATTATTATTATTATTATTATTATTATTATTATTATTATTATTATTATTAGTGCCTCTATAGAGCCGAGTGCGTCACACCTAGCCATGCACCTCTCAGGTCATCCCTCCGATTTCGGCATACATCTATGTCAGGCGTACTTCCTGTCGTGAGATAGCTGGCGGGTGTCGCTCCTGGTGGATTAAATGAAGAAACAGTTATGTGCAAAGTGACGGTCCTGTAATTTTCAAAAAGACAGCGATCGTGACTTCAAACACTGGCCGTACGTATTGGACACGGAAGCGAAGTCCCGTGGGGAACGGAAGAATTGTCTACCGGGAAAGTTCAAAGACAAGAGTCCGTATCGGACTGAACAGAGAATCACCGGTGCCCAGAAACATCGTTTATCTCCGGGAAGTTCGGAGCTAGATCAAACAGTGATCGCGTGGAAATACGGTGAACAGAGTCCTTTGATCAAACGGAGAAACACGATGGAACAGGGGACCGTCTTTAGTAAAGACGATGATCAGTACGGTGTACGGAGATCAAAACAACCAGGGAATAGAACAAAGGCTGAGGGTTAAGGACAAAACAAGTGACGTAGTCCAGCCCATAACTTTGAACTGAATTTACTGTTTTAAAAAACCAGTTGAAGTTGGCCTTTACGATAGGCGGGTGTGGATTTGATTCAGTGCCGTAATAGAATATATATCACAGAGTTTAGGTTGTGTAAAGATAACCAGCCCTGTCCCTTCATGGGAATTAAATGATATAATTCGAGGCCGAAAATATAATTCAATAAGGTGATTATATATATAGATGTAGAATAAAAAAGCTAGCATAGGGAACTTTCGTGTGTAAACGTAGTATAGAGATTCGACAGCATTAGGCTGAAGAGTAATTTAGGTTGTGTAGAATAAGGTGTCTGTACAGTCAGAAGGATACGTCTATACTAGGATTTATGTGCTTTGCTTTAGCGTGTCTTTATTTTACCTGGTATAGGGTAGAGTGCTGCACTATTCTGTCTTATATAAGAATATAGTTCTAGTAGGATCACTAGAGGTTATTTTATGAATATAGCTAAGTACCTACATTCACATATCATAGGTCGGAGTTGCGTTTCTCTCACAAGCTGTTGTTTTACTCAACAGGTTCCCTGCACTTGACATTAAAGGTGATTACCTATCTGTGTAGAAGAAATTGGTAATGCTCGGGAAAAGTGATACAGAATATCAAGTGTGACCTTGTTTTAAAAAGAAGGGCATACCAGTGTGAGTTAAGATGACCAACGAAACAGAAGCACTCTAATGATGTAATATAGACAATAGAGAAAGGAAAAGACTATAAGTAAGGTTTATTTCATGAAGGACAATCCTCAGTGTATAGCAGAGATATTGTTGGACTGGTGTTTATAACATTTCAATACCAGGAATATATTACCGATAGTGGTTTTTTGGAAACAGAAAGGACCATAATTACTCAGTCAAGCAGTGTTGATCTGACATTCACATGAACTATAAATATTACAGAATGTAAAATGTGTATATGTGAAGACTTGAACATTAATTAGAATTCAGTGGAGAATATAGTCTTCAATACGTTTCCAGAACATATGGCAACAAAACCATCATCAGTCAGAGAGAAGCAGCCGGGTGAGAGATTCTACGTTATGTGCTTTGTGAGGTTGAATGGCTGTGTAATGATGACAAACTCTGATAATGATCCTAGCGTATATTCTGTCACACTTTCAAGATAGATCACATCACATATATTCACACACCTACCTTGCACACTCAACTGACACTTTTCTGCAATAAATGTTTTATCATTTTGTTCGAAACCTGTGTTAGTGGAGGTATGTGCTGAAGGAACGTGAAAGGGGTATTGTCTGTTGGAGAGAGAGAGAGAGATAGTGATTAAGAGATTTAAAAAATAAAAGGGGGATGTGTAGACAAAGGTCCACCAGCAGTGAAAAACCGGGAAAAAGATAATTAACAGGTGTGCTTGTTGATTCCACTTTCCCCCTAGGAACGACAAGCTACACTTCCTACAGAGAGATTACATCTAAGGTAACGGGCTCGCTCGACCCGTGTGTAGGTTTCCTTTCGTAAAAACGTTGCCAGGGCGCGGCTTTATGGTATATTCTTTGCGATTTCCAGCTGCCTTGGAATGCATGTGGAATGTGAGCAACGGGCAGACAAGATGAACAAACTAACCGGTGATGTTTCAAGCTTTCAAAACAAAGTATTCCCTTGGTAAGTTTAACTGATTAAATGTCATGGGACTATTAATCCTCTTAAGCGACCTCCCGTATCTGCCATGGGTTTATATGTTTTAACGTGCACAACTTGCATAGGGACTTTCTGTTCTTTCGCCTTGTCCGAGAGAGCTAGATACCCGATCTCACTACCCAAGGAATCCTCGGACCTGTTATAGCATTAGGTACTAATTCCCCAGCCCTAACCTGGGATCGAACGCTGTATCTTCAGACCCCGAGACGGACACCGTAAGCTCTCATACATGGCTTCTCCTTAGGGGGTCTCCGTGGACAACTAGTTAAGCCGCCTGTCTCGTGTTCCGAAGGTTTTGGGTTCGATTTCTGGCTTCGTCATTCGGTCAACAAGTGCAGATTTCTCAGGAAATTCTGGGGGGTCGTCGTTGGATTTCGTGCATTGTGCGGCGCCTACGCAAGGCGCCCTGCGGGAGGAGAATCATCCATTTGGGATAGCACTCGAAGCAATGAAATCGATCCTTTCGCATTTAAAAGGTTTCAACACGACTTGTCTTTTAATAGGTATTGTTTTAAAATTTCTATAAACGTAAAGAGTTGAGAAGCGCATCATTAGATATTTATGTCTACATTTTCTTCAATCTGCCCATGTTAATCATAGAAAAGACAAATTTTAAAAACAAATAGTAGTAAGGGACACGCAATTTAATACCCAAATGGGGTTGGCAACCTCGATTTTTTACTATATAAAAAGTCTACAACCGCAAGCAAAACGTCATATTTTACGACCTCAATTTCAAGGGATGCAACTCATGAATAAATAATCGAACGTATTTTTGCACTGTTACTTCCCTCTTTATGTTGCAAATTTTATATTTGTAAATTTAATAATCGCTGATAGTATTAGTTGTAGTGAGTGAGACTATGAGCCAACGATTGATGCTGTGTTATGGTTACAGTGCTCTTCCTCCTTTGTTTCTTTTTCATTTCGTCTTCTTTTCTTTTATCTGTATTAAGTATAAACACTATCATCATTCCATTTGTGTTGTGTAAGGCTTAGGGTTACAGTGCATTTCCTCGGGGTGGTCTAGGGGCGGCGGGCGTGGGTGTGGGAGCTCAGGGATAGGGTGCGTTTGTCGGCGTGTGGGGTAGGGCTAGGTTGTTCGAACCTCGAACCGCGGCGGGTGTCATATGAAAAAACGTATAAGTAAAAAATGTAAATATGACAGGTATATGATCTGTAGAGGGTCGTGGTAGTGTAAACACTACCATGATACGGGTTATAAATGAAAACCTTAACATATAAAGATGGCCGATATTATTGATTTTAGTTGGTATAGCTTAGTGAAATTCTTTGGTAAGGGGTGGGTAGCGGGTATTAGTGATCTATAGAGTGTCACGGTGGCTTGTTTACTATCATCATAAGGTTACAAATGAAAACCTTAAAAAAGTAAAGATAGTCGATATTATTGATTTTAGTGGTTATATCTAGTGAAATTCATTGGTAAGGGGTGGGTAGCGGTTACTCGTGGTCTGTAGAGTGTCGTAGTAGCATAAACACTATCATCATAAGGTGACAAATGAAACCTTAAAAAGTAAAGATGGCCGATATTAATGATTTTAGCGGGTATAGCTTAGTGAAATTTGTTGGTAAGGGGTGGGTAGCAGTTATTAGTGGTATGTAGAGTGTCGTAGTGGCCTTAACACTATCATCACACAGATTACAAATGAAACCCTTAAAAAGTAAAAATGACCGATATTATTGATGTTAGCGGGTATAGTCTAGTGAAATTCATTGGTAATGGGTGGGTAGTGGAAATTGGTGATCTGTAGAGTGTCGTAGTGGCCTATACACTAGCATCTCACAGGCTACAAATGAAAACCTTAAAAAGTAAAGATGGCCGGCATTATCGATTATAGCGGGTATGGCGTAGTGAAATTCGCTGATAAGGGGTTTGTAAGTGGAGGAAAGGCTATATTGGTGCTTCTGACCATTAATAATGGGTGGTCGAGTGGTCGGGCGGTAGATAAATACATCCGTTCCTTGATAATAGCCGGAGCTTAAGTCTCATATTAGAGTCTAAAGGTGGGTGATGTGAGGGTGGCCTCCTGGGTTACTCATCACGGGGCTATGTCGGCGGGGGGGGGGGGGGGTGAACGTACATGAACGTGTTCAGACATATCTTTGGGGGGAAACCGGAGGATGACTCAGAGCGTGCTGTCCGCGGTAAACCTGCTTGAACATGTTTAGACATGTTTTCTATGTTGCATCAGCGCACAGTCTGTATAAAAAGAACCCCAAAAACGGGCTAAAGACACTACGTTTGCGACAAGACCTAGCGAAAACACCTCACCGAAGAGACCACAGTGGTAAGTAGCACTGTGTGTATGCTATATTGTCTCGTCACACGGCGTCAGGTCGGTATAGTGTTGTCACTAGTGTATATCTCAGAAGCTACATGAGGCAACTAACAAGAATACGCAGCTAGGTATAGCCGCCCGGTATATGAAAACTAATACAGATACTAATGACGGTTGTATATTTAAAAAAAATCATCATAAATCATCATCGTCGTTAGCTTCACTTTCGCCGTCAAGTGCCGTTGGGAGAAATGACGCCCCACTGCTCGATGGGTGCCACTGAATAGCGTCATCCCGGGTGATTGTCTGTATTCTCAGGTGCCCTCTGCTGTAATCCGATAGGGTAGCTGCTGTAGTGCATTCCAATTGTGTACATATGAAACGTGTTTTTCATTAAAGCATGCATTCTCTGTTCACTAAAAAGTATTATGCTTTTGTTCATCTACAGATTTAAACCAAGACGACCAGTCCCTCATTGACACATGGACAACATCGATTCTGAAATGCACAAACGTATGTGAATATATCAGGTCTCCACTAAGTGTAGTGCAATATATATGCGTCTACGACTATGTCCTCTTTCTGTGTAGTGTATGGAAACAGGTTGTACTCAACCATTCAGTATTGACCATTATCCCGCTCACTCTCCAGAGTGAAAAAATAATGTGCTGACGCTGGAGAATCTAGAGTCATGCTCTGTTGTCACTAATGTATTAAATGAATGTATATCACTAATGTACACGTTCTCAAAATACTCTGTCTCTTCATAATGTGTCAAAGCTACATAGAAGTCAATTATGCGGTGTAAAATTCAGTATGTGAAATTTTTACTGTCCCTTATTATATCATCTCTGTCTTTTCTCCAGACTGAAAATTTGCAGACACAGAAAAAACCTCGAGACTATTGAGTGGCTTACAAGAAGTGAAATCTCGAGGCTATTGCTTACAAGAAGTGCAATCTCGAAGTTATTGAGCTGTGTATAAGAAAGGAAGACAACGAATTGTCTACCACAAAATATTGGTATGTATACTTTCATCATTTCTCACTAACAAACCACTAAATATTTTCAGCCCTAAGGGTGAGCACCACTAAATGTAGTCAACATTTCTCACTAATATACTACAACTTTGCGTCATACAATGTAAAATAGGATAAAGAACAGAATTACGAACCAGGCCGTTGCTAACCGTCACCACAAAAAATATAGTCACTGAGAATACCCTCTGTAAGGATAAAAAGAAAATGAAATAATTTACTATGTGTGACATCATAAGCCTCAAAGCCTTTTTTCTTTTATATATTTCCTAACAATTGATATGAAATATTTTCTGTAGATATGCTATCATCATGATTGTCACATGTTTTGAAGTACACAATGTAAAAATGTCGGACTATAACGATGTTGTCTTTTCTTCACAGCTGTTTGACGGTCAGTACTTAAAACGATTGTGAACGTTTGGAACTAGTAGAAGACTACACAATTTTATAGTGGTCACTATACCTTAGCCATTGGAGCTACACACACGAGTCATTATCTAATACCCGAGGCTACAAGCGTGTTGGAATTATTACTGAGCTATCACCAAGCCATTATCTAACACCAGAAGCTACTTATTGTCTTTTCACCACTACATTTTCTATCATTATGGCCACTAGTCAGAAAAATATATCTCTGCTCTATCTGTGGTAAAGTATTTACTGAAATCCACAGTCTTACACGTCACATTAACACCGTACACAACACTCAAACTCACACATGAAACATCTGCGGTAATCTATACAAAAGGAAAGACATCCTACAACGACACATAAAATTTGATCACCAGACATCAGCTACACCAACACCTGTTACCACTACACCATCAAATACTACAGCATCAGACACTACATCAAGAAAAAGAAAAGGACAAGCAGACACACAAGCAGCTAAAAAACAGAATCATGACCAACTGAAAGCAGAGGAAGCCACCATAGCGATAGATGAAGAAGTAGATGAGGAACTAAAGACTGTAGACACCATCCGCGACGAGGAAGTACAGCAAAAATATAGAGACGTCTGGCCCTACCTTAGGACACATCAGAACATCCACATATGTATCGACCTACAATTTTTTTCATCGACCAGACTCAACACAACCAATTGTCTGGACCGAGACTTTAAGACCAATATTTACTAGTCAGACATGTCGGTTTAAGGTTATTTATTCTCATCACATGATCTTACGTCATAAGGAGACAGGAGAGCTTAGGTTTTTTCCATTTATCGTCTAACAACGCATGCCAGCTTGAGGTCCCCCACTTAGTTAACCACGAAAAAGACTTTGACGATTTTATAGAAATAGTTCACGACAGTGACATGTTTAACTACGCCCTACACAACAGACCTGACACTAAGTACATGGTAGAGACAATCCACGCGACTAGCTTTTATATATGCCACATCACTGAACACCCGCTAGGTTGATTGTTGTCTGTAATATGCTCTATTAAAAATGTAAAGTGGTGATATGTGTGATATCCTTGTATGTGTGGTACAGTAAACTATCTATATCATGGAAAATAAAAGATTGTTTGTCACTTTATGTCACTGATGTGTAAAGTCACATGTTTTCATTGAGTGGTATTGAAAATATTGAATATTATGGAAACGAAAAGATTAAGAAAAATAAAAGTCATGAAACGAAAAATATTTGTTTTGTTGGTTTATTCAGTGGTATGCTTGACATGTTTTCCTTGGTTTTTCTTGTTTTCGTCTTTCATGTTGTTGTCTTTCTGGTTGTCGTGTTATCTCTTTCATACTGCACGAGGTTGTTTCTTCATGTTGAATGTGGCGCAAAGCTGTGGAACAATTGACACACACAAAATGGACCAATGAGACAAGACCAAAGTCACACAAGAACAAAGACACACTGGAACAGAGAGACACATACACTTTCACACAAGAATAAAGACACAAAAGATCGGTAAAATGGAAAATTTGTTAACCAAATGTGAAAAGTTTGGCCAAATTTCAACCAAACTTATAAATATCTCATCCAAATTTATGAAAACTATGGAAATGTGTTAACCAAATGTGAAAATTTTGGCCAAATTTAAACCAAACTTATAAAAACTAAAAAACATTTTTGGCCAAATTTCAACCAAACTTATGAAAAGTAGGAAACTTTGTTAACTAATAGAGAAAACTTTAGCCAAATTACAACCAAACTTATAAATAGCTCAGCAAAGCTTATTAAAAGTAAGAAAATTTGTTAACCAAATGTGAAAATTTTTGGTCAAGTAAAGAAATACTTCAACCAAACATATGAAAAATAGGAAAATTTGGTAACCAAATGTGAAAGTTGGGCCAAATTTCAACCAAACTTATAAAAAGTAGGAAACTTTGCTAACCAAATGTGAAAAGATGGACCAAGTTTAAGCCCAACTTATAAAAAGTAGGAAACTTTGTTTATCAAAATGTGAAAGTTTTGGGTCAAATAAAGAAATAGTTCATCCAAACATATGAAAAGTAGGAAAATTTGTTAACCAAATATGAAAAATGTGGTCAAATGTCAACCAAACTTATAAATATCTCAAACAAACTTATGAAAATTAGGGGAAATGTGTTAACCAAATGTGAAATTTTTTTTTTTTTTTTTTTTTTTTTTTTTTTGGCCACATTTCAACCAAACTTATAAAAAGCTCAGTCAAACTTATGAAAAGTAGAAAATATTGTTAACCAAAATGTGAAAAGTTTGGCCAAAATTCAACCAAACCTATGAAAAGTAGGAAAATTTGGTAACCAAAGATTAAAAGTTTGACCAAAGTTCAACCAAACGTATAAAAAGTATGAAACTTTGTTAAGCAAATGTGAAAAGTTTGGTCAAATTTAAACCAAATTTATAAAACGTGGGAAAATTTGTTAATCAAAGGTAAAAAATGTTGGCCACATTTCAAACAAACTTAAACACAGTGCAGCCAAACTTGTAAAAAAGTAGGAAAATCTGTTAACCAAAGGGAAAAACGTTAGCCAAATACATAAATATCTCGACCAAATTTTCAAATATCCCAAACAAAACTTATAAAACGTAAGAAAATGTCTTAACCAAAGGGGAAAAATATATCTCACGTTGTCATTTCACATCCGCAATAGCGTCAAGTCTCCAACCAAACACCAGTGTCTGTTATGAAGTCGACCTTTTCTTAAAACCACGTATATCTTATTGACCCCTTGAATACCATTTACCTAATCTTCTAACCGACTTTCAACCGGTTTTCTGCTGACTGGGCAAATTTCCAACCTACTAGAGATAATCGTCTGTCCCTATGCAAACAACAGCTTTATTTCCTTCTAACCGACATTCAATGTTTCATACCACTTAACACTAACATTCTCTTTGATTACACCACAACCGGTTTTCTGCTGACTGGACAAATTTCCAACCTACTAGAGATAATCGTCTGTCCCCTATGCAAGCAACAGCTGTATTTCAGAAAATTAAAAGTATCTTATGTATTAATAATTATCGTTAACTGGAGAAAAAACAATTTCAAAGTTATTATTGCATAAGATACTTTTAGTTTTCTGAAATACAGCTGTCTTATGCTGTAGTATTTGATGGTGTAGTGGTAACAGGTGTTGGTGTAGCTGATGTATGGTGATCAAATTTTATGTGTCGTTGTAGGATGTCTTTCCTTTTGTATACATTACCGCAGATGTGGCATGTGTGAGTTTGAGTGTTGTGTACGGTGTTAATGTGACGTGTAAGACTGTGGATTTCAGTAAATACTTTACCACAGATAGAGCAGAGATAGATATTTTTCTGACTAGTGGCCATAATGATAGAAAAATGTAGTGGTGAAAAGACAATAAGTAGCTTCTGGTGTTAGATAATGGCTTGGTGATAGCTCAGTAATAATTCCAACACGCTTGTAGCCTCGGGTATTAGATAATGACTCGTGTGTGTAGCTCCAATGGCTAAGGTATAGTGACCACTATAAAATTGTGTAGTCTTCCACTAGTTCCAAACTTTCACAATCGTTTTAAGTAATGACCGTCAAACAGCTGTGAAGAAAAGACAACATCGTTATAGTCCGACATTTTTACATTGTGTACTTCAAAACATGTGACAATCATGATGATAGCATATCTACAGAAAATATTTCATATCAATTGTAAGGAAATATATAAAAGAAAAAAGGCTTTGAGGCTTATGATGTCACACATAGTAAATTATTTCATTTTCTTTTTATCCTTACAGAGGGTATTCTCAGTGACTATATTTATTGTGGTGATGGTTAGCAACGGCCTGGTTCGGAATTCTGTTCTTTGTGCTATTTTACATTATAGTATATTAGTGAGAAATGTTGACTACATTTAGTGGTGCCCACCCTTAGGGCTGAAAATATTTAGTGATGACCATCTGTTAGTGAGAAATGATGAAAGTATACATACCAATATTTTGTGGTAGACCGTTCGTTTGTCTTCCTTTCTTATACACAGCTCAATAACTTCGAGCTTTCACTTCTTGTAAGCAATAGCCTCGAGATTTCACTTCTTGTAAGCCATTCAATAGTCTCGAGGTTCCTTCTGTGTCTGCAAATTTTCAGTCTGGAGAAAAGACAAAGATGATATAACAAGGGACAGTAAAAAATTCACATACTGAATTTTACACCACATAATTGACTTTTATGTAGCTTTGACACATTTTGAAGAGACAGAGTATTTTGAGAACGTGTACATTAGTGATATACATTCATTTAATACATTAGTGACAACAGAGCATGACTCTAGATTCTCCTGTGTCAGCACATTATTTTTTCACTCTGGAGAGTGAGCGGGATAATGGTCAATACTGAATGGTTGAATACAACCTGTTTCCATACACTACACAGAAAGAGGACATAGTCGTAGACGCATATATATTGCACTACACTTAGTGGAGACCTGATATATTCACATACGTTTGTGCATTTCAGAATCGATGTTGTCCATGTGTCAATGAGGGACTGATCGTCTTTGTTTAAATCTGTAGATGGACAAAAGCATAATACTTTTTAGTGAACAGAGAAAGCATGCTTTAATGAAAAACATGTTTCATATGTACACAATTGGAATGCACCACAGCCGCTACCCTATCGGATTACAGCAGAGGGAACCTGAGAATACAGACAATCACCCGGCATGACGCTATTCAGTGCCACCCATCAAGCAGTGGGGCGTCATTTCTCCCAACGGCACCTGACGGCGAAAGTGAAGCTAATGATGATGATGATTTATGATGATTATTTTTTTATATACAACCGTCATTAGTATCTGTATTAGTATTCCTATACCGGGCGGCTATACCTAGCGACGTACTCTTGTTAGTTGCCTCATGTAGCTTCTGAGATATACACTAGTGACAACACTATACCGACCTGACACCGTGTGACGAGACAATATAGCATACACACAGTGCTACTTACCACTGTGGTCTCTTCGGTGAGGTGTTTCCGCTAGGTTTTGTCGCAAACGTAGTGTCTTTAGCCCGCCTTTGGTGTCCTTTTTATACAGACTATGCGCTGATGCAACATATAAAACATGTCTAAACATGTTCAAGCAGGTTTACCGCGTTCAGCACGCTCTGAGTCATCCTCCGGTTTTTCCCCAAAGACATGTCTGAACATGTTCATGTACGTTCACCCCCGCCGACATAGCCCCGTGATGAGTCACACAGGAGGCCACCCTCAGATCAGCCACCTTTAGACTCTAATATGAGACTTAACTTCCGGCTATTATCAAGGAACTGATGTATTTATCTACCAACCCACCACTCGACCACCCCTTATCAATGTTCAGAAGCATCAATATAACCTTTCCTCCACTCACAAACCCCTTACAAGCGAATTTCACTACGCCATACCCGCTATAATCGATAATAATCTTTACTTTTTAAGGTTTCGATTTGTCGCCTGTGAGATGCTAGTGTATAGGCCACTACGACACTCTACAGATCACTAATATCTACTACCCACCCATTACCAATGAATTTCAATAGACTATACCCGCTAACATCAATAATATCGGTCATTTTTACTTTTTAAGGTTTTCATTTATCACCTATATGATGATAGTGTTTATGCTACTATGACACTCTACGGACCACTAATACCCGCTACCCACCCCTTA
>OY992876.1:341458299-341605799 GCA_963921405.1 Cepaea hortensis
AAGTTACACGCAGACAGTCAAGATTGTTTCACCGTGTTATGAATAAAAATGTCCACAAGAAGCAAATGAAAACCGTAAATTGATTAGAGAAATTAGACGCAGACAGTTAATATGTTTTGGGCACGTTATGAGAAGACATAAATTAGAGAACTTTGTGACAACTGGCAAGATTGGGGGGGAAAATAACAAAGTGAAAGCAGAGAAGTAAATATTTTGAATGCTTGGCCGCATGGTCGAGACAAGAACACAGAGCTGATCCACGACTTTGATGATCATGTGATATGAGAAACATGACCGCCCACGATACCGGCATGGCACGTGATGATGATGATTTTTTTTTTTTTAAGACTTGAAAACCTACTGACTACTGCTAGACTATTATCTATAATGTACGTCTGTAAAGAGATTCTGCTCTCTCATGTAATGTAGGTCCGTAAAATGATGCTGCGCTCCCATTTAATAAGAAGGAAATACTCACAGGATGTGTGTAGTCCAGATCCGGTTCATACCTGGTGATGAGGTGCGTGCAGGCATCTAACTCCGAGATGTGGCGGGGAAACCAGACATCTGTGTATGAGCATGCAACACGTCGTACTACAGGCTACAGATGTCGGACAATCATATTTTGACGGACATATATTAAACCAAATGACGAATTGGAATTGTACATAATTACATAAACACAAATTGGCTCCAGCGAGAATGAACGAAGCCGATGTTTTTACAATAATATATTTAAAGGTTTAAGGTTAACGGGTTAAAGGCCAGAGGGTCGTTTTCATTGTACGAAGTGTTATACCATTTGGCTCTGTCTTTTTCCTCAGAGAGATCTGCCGAAAGCGTCGCAGGGAGCATTAATTCCACTGCTCAAGCGACGACCCCCATGAGTCTTCGAGAAAATTGTATCGATGAACAGAATGACGGAGTTCAGAATTGAACCCACAACTTTCGGTACGCGAGGCAGGCGGGTTGACCACAACGCTACGAAGAAAAATGGGATTTACAATCAATGTGTTACTGGAATGATCAGCATTTACAATTTACGACATTTAACAAATGAAAAGTAGACCCTGTATGTCTTTTCGGAGGGCTATGATATGACTTCTTGAACTCAAGGCCCAACATAAGAACCAAATAATGAACAACAATACAATAGGGTGACGAGGTGCTCATGCGACAGGGGAAGATCACACACTGACTAAGACGTCACCACCCATGGATGGCCAGTGTGACTTAATCATATACTCAGATTTCGCCTCACTAGTGGGCCAGTGTGACATAAATCACATACTTAGACTGTGCCTCTCTGGTGGGCCAGTGTGACATAAATCACATATTCAGACTTCGCCTCTCTGGTGGGCCAGTGTGACATAAATCACATATTCAGACTTCGCCTCTCTGGTGGGCCAGTGTGACATAAATCACATACTCAGACGTCGCCTCTCTGGTGGGCCAGTGTGACATAAATCACATATTCAGACTTCGCCTCTCTGGTGGGCCAGTGTGACATAAATCACATATTCAGACTTCGCCTCTCTGGTGGGCCAGTGTGACATAAATCACATATTCAGACTTCGCCTCTCTGGTGGGCCAGTGTGACATAAATCACATATTCAGACGTCGCCTCTCTGGTGGGCCAGTGTGACATAAATCACATATTCAGACTTCGCCTCTCTGGTGGGCCAGTGTGACATAAATCACATACTCAAACGTCGCCTCCTATAGCTGTGTCCGAGGAGACTACGTAGTTTGAACGAACGATAGAAATAGACTCACTCTAACTCCGGCCGTTGTTCATTTCATAGTTTATTGCAGGATACATCGATTCTCAATTCCACAATACTTGATTACAAAGCTTTGATGTTGTTACACTCAGACTAAATAACATTCCCGATGGTACCCATAATAATCAAGCGACCTTCTCGGACTGTAGAATGGTCACAACTGACTTTTTTCCCAAGATGCTCGTCATAGGATGATCCACCCTAGCTACCCCCTAGTGATGTGCCTAACCGTGCCCCTAATAATCTTCCCATTGCACACCACGTTAAGTCCCCTTCTGCTAAGATACTCTGTTATACTCCCTAGTGAGCCAATGTGACATACATCACATACTCAGACTTCGCCTCTCTAGGTGAGCCAGTGTGACATAAATCACATCTCAGACACCGCCTCTCTTGATGGGTCAGTGTGACATACATCACACTCAGTCGTCGCCTACCTGGTGGGCCAGTGTTACACAGATCACATACTGACTAAGACTTCGCCACCCTAGATGGCCAGTGTGACATAGACATTATGTAGACATGGCAAGAAACACACGATTGTAGTGAAAAATTTTGATTTATCTGGAACATGGACGGACAGAAAACCAATCAGCAAGTCCGGCAAGAAACAAATTGAATTGATTCAAAAAGTTAGCGAAGACAGTCAATATTTTTGGTGTCACGTTCTTGAGAAAAATGACTAGGTACACCTAGTGACAGTTGGTAGTACTAATGGGAAAACAGTAAGGAAATGGCAGATAAATAGATACCTAGATAGCTTGGACACGTGACGTAATCGAGACAAGGATACAAGACTTGATCCTAGAATCTGGTTGATCGTATAGATGGCGAACCATGACAGCCGGCGCTTAACGTTGTGGCATCTGATGATGATTTTTTTTCTGTCCTTTAACTGCATGAAGAGTATAAGAACGGCCATCCTTGTCTCCTACTGGTTGGAGGCAACTCTTAAATGAACCTCCGGGTGATTCCGGGCGGGTTAAGCATACCTGTACAACTAATGCTGATCCGGGACCCAAGTATTCGTTGGTGTAACTGGACAACTCGGTATCTGGACTGAGCAGGGCACTCGCGTATCATGTTCAAGTCAGTTGCATCTCCTTTACAGGACGAAGCAATCAATCCCCAGTAATTTATTGCTGTCTGGGATTTACCAGGCAATATTTACATTCAATAGTTTGCCATTGTTTTCTGAACGACCGACGCCTCTGTCAAAACTGTCATTACTGCCAGTAGTACTTTGCGAAGTAGGAGGACAAGAGGGGAGGGGAGTGAAGGCCCCCTGGTTAGTGCAGCCGCTGCGAACTGTGCAGATTATGGTTTTCTTTTTGCCCCCGACAGGAAAGAAAATCCATCGCCTTACCGAGGATTCGAACTGGGTCTCCCGATTGGGGTCAAACTCTCCTCGACCGACGTCTTATACCATAGAAATCATCGCATAGCAGCATTATTCCAAATATTCCACAGCTGATTTCCTGACAGTCAGAAATTTCTGTCATTAACGAAGCATCATACCCCCGGTTGGATGTGGAAATCTAAGGAAAGCCTTGATATTATCTTCCGCCAAATTAAACAGTCAGAAATTGGTGTTAATTGCTTTGATCATGTTACTTATAATAATAATATGGGGATTTAGTGGTCTCGAGGTATGGTGTCCGCCTCGAGTGCTGAGGGTCCCGGGTTCAAGCCCCAGTGAGGGCCGGAATTTTTTCACGTGCACTTCTAGTAACAAAATTGTCCCTGGTCTCTGGGTAGTGAGATCGAACGCCCGTGTGTATTGTTGCGCACATAAAACATCCCTTGGCAGTTGGAAATCGAAAAAGAGTAGCCTAACGGTGCTGCCCGGGCAACATTTCCAGTTAAAAATCTACCCAAAGTATTTCAGGACCCTCGCCAGTGCTACGGAGTTCGTGCACTGAGCTGAGATTCTCTGGACTCAGGCTTGAGTTTGGAGTAGAATGGAGCACTTATGGGTTACACCCGTGTGCCGTGATGTTGATCCGTCGACTAAACTAAAACTTATAATAATATACCTTTCCTCTCCGGCTCTTTTTCTTCCAGAAGTTTGACATCACAGACCAGGGGACTTTGCTTGACAGTGTTCGTTAGATTAGCGAACGTGTCGTGCGTACAGACGATCTGCAGGAAGAGCTGGTACTGTTGAGGAACCAGAAGCGACTTCCGTGACTCGATGTGTGTGATAAACACCTGGCCGTTCTGGGGACAGACATATCACAATTATATTGCAATAATTGATCGATGACGGATGTAATCACTTAAAATTGACAATAATGTTTGGAAACAAATGTAATCATTAATAACTGACAATCATTTATTGGTAACAGATGTAACCATTGGTACTTAACAATCATTCATTGATGATAGATGTAATCATTGAAATTTGATAATCACTGATTGATGACAGATGTAATCATTGGTGCTTAACAATCATTGATCGATCACAGATGTAATCATTGGTATTTGACAGTTAAGATAGCTGCATGTCCTGTATAGGACGGCGCATTCAACCCCTGCATGTTTTGGTGTGTTAGTGATTTTCTGTGCGATTTTACGTTCAGTAGTTTGCCATTGCTCTCTGAGCCACTGACGCTGATTAGTGCTTAGAGATGAACACAAGGTGATCGAACGGACATCAATGGCACACTATTGATCGATAGATAGACGAATAGTCAGGAAGGGAGACGGAGAGTGAGACAGTGAGAAACGGAGAGGCAGACAGAGACAGAAAGCGAGACAGAGAGAGGGAGAGAGAGAGACAGAGCGAGGGAGAGAGTCAGAGAGAAGGAGCGAGATGGAGGGAGGGAGGGATAGAAAGCCGGAGAGAGTCAGAGACAGAGAGAGAGAAGGTTGAAGGGAACGAAGACGGACAGAGATAGAGAGAGAGAGAGAGAGAGAGAGAGAGAGAGAGAGAGAGAGAGAGAGAGAGAGAGAGAGAGAGAGAGAGAGAGAGAGCGCGCACGACAGAGAGAAATTCGTCACAGAGGACACATACCCCAGCGATTCAGTACTTTCTCATTGTTCGTTCTCACAAGCGAGTTCATTAGGAGAGCGTTACAGAGAAGACTTACATTGACCATAGCTAGACAGACAGACAGACAGACAGACAGACAGACAGACAGACAGACAGACGGACAGACAGACAGACAGACGGACGGACGGACGGACGGACCGACAGGCAGGCAGGCAGGCAGGCAGACAGACAGACAGGCAGGCAGGCAGGCAGGCAGGCAGGCAGGCAAGTACAACGATATGTATGTTTATGAAGTAAATACGCACGAAATCAACCGCAAATCGCCTTCTTCTTCTTCTTCTTCTTCTTCTTCTTCTTCTTCTTCTTCTTCTTCTTCTTCTTCTTCTTCTTCCTCTTCTTCTTCTTCTTCTTCTTCTTCTTCTTCTTCTTCTTCTTCTTCCCCCACCCCTCCGTCTTCTCCTCCTTCTTTCCAGTCTCCCGGATCAATGGCCAAATGGCCAGGGTGGCATCTGTTCCGATGGCAAGTGAACCTCGTGGAACCCTAATGAAGTGTTCCACCTTAGTTATATGTGAAAAATGTTTGTTTTACCTCCCAGTAACCTAAATTTCTAGACCCAATCCGCCATTGTGCATGACTGAAACAGTCTTCTATTTCAGACTGTGCCGGCATCTATGGCGGCAAAACGCACCTAGTTTCTACCGCACCGGCATAAATGTGCTGCACCGTTCATTTGTTTCTCACCCATTTGCACATCCATCAACAGTCTCCTGCACAATATGGTTGATTAGGCAAAGGATGGGAACAATAGCGCCCGTTAATAACCGCCCGGCGCCATCAGGGGAAGAAAGGAAATATTCATAAAATGGGCTGCCGCAATTACCGCGCCATCGATCACGTGATTACAATCGGCTGTGTTGATTTTAACCACAAGATCACTATACCCGTGTACTCAAAGTTCATGGGCCATCATGGGTATAAACAAATGATCTGCGCCGAATTTCCATGCCGAATTCATTTACCAATTTACTAGGCTTCACGTCTCGAATAGATTCACGTGGTTTGATGTGAATAAGTATTGGAGTTTGGTCTGTGTGTTTTGTAGAAGAATAAGTATTGGTAGGAGTTTGGACTGTGTGTTATGTAGAAGAATACGTTAGTTAGTTAGTTAGTTAGTCGCAGTTCCAACTTCACAGCAACGGGTCGTCCCCATTATGCTCCATTCCTGTGCCAGTGAATATCACACAAAACGCTCCCCACTGCCCAATGTGAAAAGTGGAAAAGACAGGAGTCTCGACAAATAACAGCCCGCACAGATACACTGTGCATAATGCCGCCACCAGAATGCCAACACAATAGTCCCCCACAAAGCACCCAGTTCATTTCTGATGGAATCGGCAGTCATTTTCCCATCTGGATGTTTCCTAGATGTAGAAGAATAAGTATTGGTTGGAACTTGGTCTATGTGTTTTGTAGAAGAATCACGATCATAGATCTCAGTGGCGAAATGATTACGTCATCTGTCTCGCGATCCGAAGGTCGTGGGTTCGATTCCGGGCTACGTCGTTCGGTTCCCGATTGCAATTTTTTTCGGAGGTAAATCTCTACGTGTGACGCTTCCGGTAGGTCGCCCTGCGAAAAGAGATCGAATCGTATAGGATAAAACCCGGTGCAATGAAGTCGATCCCCTTCATTTTAAATCGCATTCATTAGACGAGCGGACACCTCCATAAGTGCTTCATCCTCCGTCAGTAGATGATGCCCTTCATTCATAATCATCATCCTGTCCAGAACTTCTTCCGTAATCTTTCGAAATGTATACCGTAAGCCAGATGTTTTGCCGCATTCCTTGTCATATATTAATTGTCTATCACATCTTCAATCCTCTACTGTGTTGCCTGTGTTGCGAAGTTGTGCACGTTACAAATTCCAAGACAGTTGAAAATCGCACGAAGTAAGCCCTGGTAGAAATGTGAGGAAAGAAAGCCTACTCCCTGGTAGATAGAGCCTGTGACGTTGATTAGAATCCCCCTCCCCCGGGGGGGGGGGTATTTTAAGGTTTCCGCGGTGAGGGGAGGGGGGATTAAGATTAATTCAAGATCATGTTAATACAAGAACAAACCGATTATTTGATATTGTTTTTCCCTCCATATTTTAAGGTTCTGTACTTCTCGCCCTTCTGAAATTCATTTTATAACGTAAGTAGACCCGCAAATCACGTTTTATGTAGATGTCTAGACTTGTTCTAGTATGTGTTATTAAATGTAGCTTCCAGTTTTACGTATACTGTGCAGAGGCGGGGTGGGGGGAGGGTATAGAGAATAAACACGAAAAGGCGGCGGGGGGGGGGGGGGGTGACGTTCTGAAAATTTGGTGAAGGGGTGCATGGGCCAAAAATGGTTGAGAATGACTGGTCTAGAGGAAGCACACCTGACACAAATGCATGTTGAACCTACGTCCTGCATGTTTCGTCCTATATATCCAAACACACACGTACTCCCATTTTCCCCTATGTGTCACATACATAAGTGCTCCACTTTCCTCCTTTTGATCTCACACATAAGTGCTTCACTTTCCTCCTAAGTGGAGCAAGGGGGAAAAAAAAGAATACCAACTCGCCAAAATTAAAAGTTTCCTTAATTATAACACAAGAAAAAATATTCTATACTTCCCATATACAAAAACATATTGACTACTGTTCCACAGTCTGGGATGGATGCTCCAAATCAATAACAAAACGCCTTTATTCACTCCAGAAAAGGGCAGTGCTTTTAATTAACGGTAAAAAGCTTGCCGACAATTCTAACCTACATGAACGTCTTCAGTTACTGCCACTCCACAAACTCTTACTTTTTAATAAAGCCATACTAATTCACAAAATCCTATTTTAAAATGCTCCACGCTACCTTTGGCCAATGTTTAAATATAACGCAAGACATAGCGAACGACTAAATATACTTCATGTTCCTAAACCTAGGATAGACTTATACAAAACAAGTTTAGTGTACTCTGCCGCTCAGTTGTGGAACAAGCTCCAAAAGAAATCAAATACACCACCAATCACAATACATACAGTCGTAATCTGTTTGAACACTATCTCGGTACAGACTACATGCTCCCCCCCCCCCCCCCTAAAGCAAAACAACAACAATAAAAAATTACCTCAAACGATAACTAGTATAATAAACATTCCCATATGTATGGTATGTTACACCTTCCTTAGGTATTTATAATTGCCATGTTAAAAATTGCCTAGTAAGTCATGCGTTTAATGCATATTGTTCTGTTGTTATCTAAGATTGGCTTCATGGGTGATGTATGAATGAAATAAAGTATGAAAGGAAAGACAGAATAGGAGCAGAATATCTGACGAGCCTGCGTGCCCAATTCTTAACCCTTTGAAAATAAAGTTTGTTCGATCGTTCATTCGTTCCTGTAGATCAGATACATAAGTGCTCCAATCTCTTATTGATTTCACACATAGGTGCTCCAATCCCCTATTGACCTCACACATAAGTGCTCCAATCTCCTATTGACCTCACACATAAGTGCTCCAATCTTCTATAGATCTCACACATAAGTCCTCCAGTCTCTTCCTATATATCACACACATAAGTGCTCTACTTTGCTCCTATTTGTCACAGACATGAATGTCCTAATCCTCTATAGATAAACACATAAGTGCTCCAATCTTCATTAGATCACACATATAAATTCTCCATTCTTCTATAGATCACATACATGAGAACTCCGATCTCCTCTATAGTTCACACTTATAAATTCTCTATGCTCCTTCTGTAAGGGGCCAATACATCACACAAGACAAATCTCAGTACACAGCCATAACCGGCCATGTTTCGAATGTGTGTACATCCGAGCTACACACGACATTCTACTGTTGGTAGTGAAAGTAGTTTTGTTGGTAGTGAAAGCAGTTTACCCGCGAAGGTTAACCCGGTCAACAAATGCCCGCAGAAGTCGGATGTGTCGGCCTAACGGCGCAAGAACGCAGGTCTGCTGTAAACAGGCACAAAGTAATCACGTCCGAAAAAAAAACTCCGGATGAACGCAGAGGAGGAAGAAGAAGAAGAAGAAGAAGAAGAAGAAGAAGAAGAAGAAGAAGAAGAAGAAGAAGAAGAAGAAGAAGAAGAAGAAGAAGAAGAAGAAGAAGAAGAAGAAGAAGAAGAAGAAGAAGAAGAAGAAGAAGAAGAAGAAGAAGAAGAAGAAGAAGAAGAAGAAGAAGAAGAAGAAGAAGAAGAAGAAGAAGAAGAAGAAGAAGAAGAAGAAGAAGAAGAAGAAGAAGAAGAAGAAGAAGAAGAAGAAGAAGAAGAAGAAGAAGAAGAAGAAGAAGAAGAAGAAGAAGAAGAAGAAGAAGAAGAAGAAGAAGAAGAAGAAGAAGAAGAAGAAGAAGAAGAAGAAGAAGAAGAAGAAGAAGAAGAAGAAGAAGAAGAAGAAGAAGAAGAAGAAGAAGAAGAAGAAGAAGAAGAAGAAGAAGAAGAAGAAGAAGAAGAAGAAGAAGAAGAAGAAGAAGAAGAAGAAGAAGAAGAAGAAGAAGAAGAAGAAGAAGAAGAAGAAGAAGAAGAAGAAGAAGAAGAAGAAGAAGAAGAAGAAGAAGAAGAAGAAGAAGAAGAAGAAGAAGAAGAAGAAGAAGAAGAAGAAGAAGAAGAAGAAGAAGAAGAAGAAGATGTGATGATCAGTTCCATTTCTTATTGCCTTTCCTTCACAAATAGTTCTGAAAGATTCTGAAAACTTACTAAAATTATCATGTACCCGTTTCATGAAGCTAGGACTATACCAGGGAGCGCGATTGCACAGTGAGTAGTTTGGTATGCTTTCTCGTGTTCCGGTAGCAAGGTGTTCGAATCCAATCGAAAAATATTTATTTTAATAGACCTAGACTTCTAGAATGACCCAGCATAAAACTGGTACCAAGAGAATGTCTGGGAAGTAAAGTAGACCGGTGTGATATTGACACTATGTAACTAGCACCATGGAGGCAGTGCACCTCAAGGTGTGAAAAGGGGTCCATGACTGTACATGTGACCACACGGATCACCACATGTGACTTGCATTGTCACTTTGCCGTCTTGACAGCCGATGCGTGGTTGCCAGATAATTTTCACAAAAGGCATAATCTTTCACTTAAGGTCAAATCACAGTGCAGTAACTACAGTCGGGAAGTGAATGATTAGGCCGTTTCTGAAAATTATCTGGTACCCGCACATCGTCAGTTAAGATGGCAAAGTGCCGGTGAGTGAAAAGATCTGGGGAGATTCGGCATTTCCCACACCATTATGAAAAGCTGATATTGCAGAACCGTGTGCAGGGGATTTTGTGGCTAATCGGGTGTTTACGGTGCAACTCAATATAACTTCCATTAAACAGGTTACCGCTGCAGCCAAGTCTAATGAACGCGATGCCGAAATTTTCCGTTCTCCGCAATCATCCCCCCAACTGCACAACTTTCGAACTCCACAAACTAACAAAAGTCAAAGAAATACTTAAGTTTCTTAAATTTCAACGATTCTCAAAACAACATTAAGGTGGAGACAAAGTTAGCGAAACAATTGAGCGTATATAACGAGTGCTTTGTGCGGCTAATAGCACATTTTTCCATCTGGAAAATACACGAGTCTTTACTCAGAGCCCATTGGATTCACTTCCGGTTTCTCTCCGCGTCGCTGGGTACGACATTGATGCCGAGATCACGTGATTCCCCTCTGTTTGTTTTCCCTAATTGCCGTTTTCCCCTGCTGGTGTGGGGGGATTCAGTCTGGGAATTAGGATAGACGAAAGAATCGATGAGGTCGAGGGTCTATCATTGCTTGTTTATTTGAGAATGACCGCCGCCCAAGAAACTAATCAACGACGCGGTGAAATATAAGAAGCGGGATTCAGGCCAGGTCTGTGTGGCTCATGAAACTAATATGAAGTGTTTGTTCTATTTCTGCCCGTATTATATCCGCTGTTTAATGCTGTGTATTGTTCTGCGTCTGGTTCTTTGATCAAATTCACTGGGAAAATAATTTTCGGGGCGTGTCTGCTAACTCTACGCAGCCGCAATAGCATAGTTGCTAGAACAGTTAGTTGCCTGTCGGTGCGGTGGTCTTGTGTTTAGATCTCTCTTGAGGTGGGGAGTATGTTTTATTAATTGCATGTGGAACTTTGATCATGTAATGAGAAGACAGGCATCGGAGAACGTCGTGGCAATTGGAAAGATCAGTTGGGAAAAGAGGCAGAGGCAGACCAAGAGAAATGTTGCTGGTTTGACTGAAACTGGCATGGGTGAATACCATCAGCAGAGTTGATTCAGAACACTAAAGAACAAAGAAATTAATGCCTACGCCAATTGCCAGGGCACAACATGATGATGATGATGATGATGATGATGATGATGATGATGATGATGATGATGATGATGATGATGATGATGATGATGATGATGATGATGATGATGATGGCATGGCTACAGGGTCGACCCAGACAAAAAAAACGGTTACCATAAAATGTTCTGGGTGGCTAAAGACTTTGAGCGTGATACTGAATACATGAGCCATTCAGACCCATTGGTTTCTTCTTTTTTCGTTCATCCGGAGTGTTTTTTCAGATGTGATTGCGGTGTGTCTGTTATGCGCCCTTGGGCCGAAACCCGTAGGCCAACACATCGACTTTAGCGTGCATTTTTGACCAGGTAGCATTCCTAGGAGACTCTCACTTTTGTGGCGCCATCTGCAACCATGCTGGCCAAGGTTGAACGATCGAAGACAACGGTCATCCCTCAAAGGTAGGCAGGGACAGTCCATAGCATTTTCCGCCATCCAAGGTTGCTTCCATAGTTGCAGGGCCGACACATAACGCCCTGGATCTGGGCTCACCGAGGGAGATCGTCACGTCCTGCTCATGGCTGCTTTAAATCCTCACTTCAATAAATTGGTCATTTCGTTTCCCCGGGTCATTCCCGCACAAACCAGACAGGTTTGCAGACGGCATCCACTCAGCGAGTTTTCGGACATGTGCTTGTCGTTGCGCCCATCAGAGCTTTTCCAGGCTCAACAGACATTCGGAAAACTACCCAGTCAGAGCTGTTCCGAACAAGAGCGGTATTCGGAAACTAGGTAGTCAGAGCTGTTCCTAGCACGAGAGACATTCGGACGAGACATTTCACTCGGACGTAATTGCGTAGTGTCAATTTTTAGTTTGCCACCCGTAGGACGACACTTCCGGCTTCAGCGGGCATTTTTTAATGAGGTTAGCCTTCCTCTGGTTTCGAGGCACGTTGGACTGTTGTGATGTCGCTAACATCTCAGCTGGTCAAGAAAGAACGATGAACGACATCGTGGTCGGCCCTCAAGGGAAGGCAGGGGCAGACCATGAGCATTCCCTCGCTATCCAAGGAGGCTTCCATAATTGCAGAGCCGGCACATATTGCTCTGTGACTGGGCTCACCCGAGGAGTTGCCACGTCCTGCTCATGGCTGCTTTAGTTCCTCACTTCCATGTGTTGGGCAACTCGTTTGCACTGATCGCTCAAGCAGACACCAGGGACGGTCAGACTGCAAGCGACACCCACTCGGTAGGCTTTTGCTTTTGACTTCGGACAACGCAATAGGTTCGCTCGCCTTGCGTTCCATTTTGCATCATTGAGACGTTCTTCCACTTTTGTCTACACTCTATGAGTTAGGTACAGTTTTCGCAGCCATTTTCTTCGACTGGGGCACTTTTTTGACTTTTTGTACTCGCTCACGAGGTAGGCTACTTGTGCTGCCGGTTCAGCACCTTACCTTCGTGCAGCGGTGAACGAGGAACGGCCTGGCCCTCTCATACGGGAATCTCTCATATCCCCCAGCTGGGAGTCTTCGAACTTCTATCAGACCTGAGCATGTAGCTTGCTCAGTATCACGCCTTTATTTTTCGAAAGGTGGCTATCGGCCCGGCTCTCAGGTCCTAGGGTTTGTGGCTTAGAGGCGTTCAGCCACAGCCCTCGACAGGGAGCCTCTAGTGTTTTGTCCGGACCAAGAACTTCTGCCTTCTTGCGCCTATCCCATATGCTGTCCGATATGTAGTTTTTCACCCATCGGCAAGCAAAGGGGTCGATGGGACACGCAAGCTCCCCCACCACGGCAAGGTGGAGACACATCGGGGGAGGACCCATTGGTTTAATACAGGGGTCACCAAACTTTTTTCACGGCCGGCCGGATAACTGACAAAAATGACGATCGCGGGCCGGATAGTCATTCTGTACAATACTTGCGCCGTCTCCGTGGCTAAGGTCTTACGGACGCGGTTCGTAATGCGTTTACCCACGTTCGAAACACAGATGCGGGCGATTTGGCAGCAGACAACGTTGCGCTTGTTTTTACGCTATGTTATGGGTACCGGTCGTTCAGAAAGCAATGTAAACTACTGAACGTAATCCTGCCAAGAGATCAACCACAGCAAATAATGCTTGTGTTGACTGCAAACGTCCTGTAAAGGATATGCAACTAACTTTAACAATAATTGCAAGCTAGAATAAAGCTCTGGTAAGAAAGATGAAAGACTAAGTTAATCATGGGAAGGGCGTGCAATGCACACACACAAAAACAACAAAGAAAAACAAAACAAAGATAACCAACATATTTATTTACTAAACAAAGTTATCAAAGAAAGCTACGTTAGCAAAAAGATAGTTACATCAGACCTAATGTGCACATATCTTAATCTCAAAACTAAGCAGCAAAAGAGGTTAGTGAGATTTGTGAAATTGACGTGTGGCTTTCAAAATACCACCCCTGTTTGGTTTGGAATTGCTGCATCCAATCAAGAGAATTGCTTTCAAATGTTCATCAGTCAATCTCATTCGATGTGGTGACTTCACAGACTTCATTTTTGAAAATGTTTGCTCACAGACATAAGTTGTTCCAAACACTGATGCCATACCAGCGGCAAATATCTTAAGTTTCGGAAACTCAAAATCAGGTCAGCAGCGGTACTTCCTTCTCTGTGCTTCTCTTTCAACAAGCCATTTGCTTGCAAGTCAATGAGCTACAACTGTAGTTCAACCGGCACATCATCAAGGTTACAATCAAACGGATTCTGGAATAGAAGACTATCACTCTCAATTCTGTCAAGATCTGAATATCTCTCCAAACTCTTTGAAACAGTGAAAATGAGAAAGGTTTTCTCCTTCCGGTTGTGCTTCCAACAATGACAGCTTTCTCCGAAATCCGTTGATGGTTCTGTAGAGATCACAGACGAGGTAATCGTTTCACTGAAGTTTCAAGTTTAGTTCATCCATGTCGACCAAAAATGACAACTTTGACAGCCAGGTAGGAGCCGACAGCTGTGAATCAGCTCTATCTTTTTCAGTGATGAAAACATCTATGTCGTTTCGGAGCTAGTAAAAACGAAGCAGGACTTTACCGCAGCTGAGCCACCTGACTGATGTGTGATAAGGCAAGTCACAGAATTCAGAATCAATTTCTTCAAGAAAAGCCTGGAACTGACGGTGGATGAGTGCGTGTTCCCGAATGAAGTTCACAGCAGAAACGACTGGTTTCAGTACACAATTAAAATATTTAAGTCTTTCTCACAGAGTACTTGCTGATGTAGGATGCAGTGTATAAACAGAGCGCCTGGAATTTTCAAATCTTCCAACTGAGTCCTGATCTGCCTGTAACATGATGAAACAGAACCCCACATTCCCAGCCCGACACATTCATAAAAATACTTTAAGTCTGAACGGGGACCATCCCAGATAGAAGGGCTATTATTAGATCGAATGTTCCAGAACGAGTTGGGGGAGGGCAGCGGTATGCGCTTGCTTTTTCATTGGCTAATAAGTAATGAGCCCACGCTATTCACGGGGCCACATATGAATATCCAATTAGTTAGACGCGGGATTCCATCCAGAGCGGTCGCTAGTTTGTGATGTGATGACCCAACAATGCCCTTAAAGATTCTATAATATATTGTTCTCTGGACAACAGAGAACAAACAGGATGGTGGAGAGGCATCCATATATCATCTGGGAAAACTAACCAGTAGTCCCAGAATCCAGAACCAACTCTCTATAAGTGAAATCTTCTAGAACCCACAATATGGGAATTTCTTAGAGACTTTCAGCTCAGCTCTCAAACAGCTGGATATAAATAAGGGAGAAAAATAGTTCTGGGGACTTCAATGATTAGAACTATAGTGAGCTGGACAGTGATCATTGATTCAATCAAATGTCATCTGAGAAAATGAACAACAAGTCTGGTTGTTAACCTCATTCAATGAAACGGGTGAAATGACTGGGACAATGGATTGTTTAGCTAGGACTTATCTTAGTTAATCTCCAGCCTGGTGCTCACACAGTGTTTTTCAGAATGAAGACTTGTAGAGTAAGTGAGATAGACTGAGAAGGAAGAATGCTGGGACATATTTGTATCTTAGATCTTCCTCTACAGGAAAAGTAGAACAAAGTCCTAAGCATCAACTTCATGAACAGTCAACTCACCGGTGAAAGACAGGGCTGTAACCTTTCTTCAAACTGTGACAGTAGGGGATAATTAGTCTGACTTGGAAAATCATCATGGAGAGAACTGCAACCTGAGCTTGTCCAACACCCATCATAGGTGCTCAAAGGATTAAACAGACCAGTGGAGCAGAATGTCCCTATGCTTGCCCCAGGTTATGGCTTATCTTGGTTTTCCCTCATTAACAGTAGAAGAAAAGATAAAAGTCAATGGTGTAGTGGAGATTAGAGAGGAGAGGAGGAGGAAAGTTTGGTTATTGGTTGGAGGAGGGATCCGAGTGTGGTATCATGTTTATCTGCATGCATGTTAGCATATTTGTGCATTATGAATGTACCTTGTTGAGGTGTTGACATGACAGAAAGATGAACCATGGATCATCACTTGACTCACCATCAGCTCAATAAACAGTATTATTGAACCAGTGTTTTAAGTACATGTCCCCAGTGAATTTCTTGTACAGTTGCTGTCAAGTGTTGTCTCTGGTGACTGTCTTAAGTGCTGTGGTTGATTATACATATTGTGAAAAGTCTTGTATAGATGTTGTCAAGTATCTCTTATGATGTAAGTCTTGTACAATGGCTGGTGTACACAATTCCTTGTGAATGTATGTCCCACTTTTGTCAAGAAACTGTCATGTAGATGTCTTGTCCAACAGATGGAATGTACAGTTATTGTTGAGTTTGTCTACAAAAACTGAATCCTACAGTCCCAAAGCAATTGGACAAAACTGATATAGGTCACACTGACAAAATAAAGAAAGGAAGATCTAATGTGACGGACGAATAGCACACTGGCAACATTATAATGAGAGAGAAGGATCCTCAGTTGTACAGAGGCGAAGAGTCCAGATCTCCTTTAGGTCTTGAGGGAACCTTTTCTTCTTTTATAAATTTCTGTGTAGATACATAATGGTCTCACAGTGGGGGTTTGAGCCAAAGAAAAGTGGTTCTCCAAAAAGGCTATTGCGAGAATGATTAGCTCATTTGAGTGACCTCTAGACAAAACGTGCTAAATCATATCCTTTATCTTGTTATTTATTATTCAAGATATATCTCCAGAGAACACTACTAACTAGGTCCTCTGTCAATCTTCTAATTTGTCACACTGCCCCACCAGACCCTTCCACACTCCAGCCATGTTTTTTTTTTCCTTCCATCAACTGTAACACCTAGAAGCTGATTCCACTGAAGGGTATAGTTTTGCAAAATTGATTGCACTTCCACGACAATGACTTTCCCAGTTGTTGATCCATGCATGCTGCAAACGGATGCCAACTCTTCCGATATCTGAAAGTTCAAATTGACACCACGAATGAACACGAGAAGTTATGACGTTCTCGAGAGATCAGTAAACTCATCCAGCGCCAGATAATACCACAACAAGTTCCTAACTTTCTCGCGTCCGAAAGGCTGATAGTTCCCAACAAATCGGCTTTCTCAGGACACAAGTCATTTGCTGCTTCAATCATACGCTCTTTGATGAAGATGTCATCAGTAAACGGTTTTCCTCGTTCTGCCATCTTATGCACTGTTTTGTAACTTGTACGAGTGACAGATTCAGTTTCAGCAAATTTTCTCGTGAAGAGATTTCTTTTTGTTTCAAAACCACGTTTAATGGTCTCATATTTCCCAGAGCGTAACTTTCCAGAAAACTTTTAATATGTTGATGGATGTTTTGTTTCGTAGTGACGCCGAAGACTGTACTCTTTCAAAACGGCAACACTTTCGCTGCATATTACGCAACTGGTTTTCTGGTCCTTTGTTTCCACAAAGAAGTACTTTACTCCCCATTCTTCATTGAAAAATCGACACTCAGCGTCCACTTTTCTTTTCCTAGTAGCTATAATTAAGGGTGAAATAAACGGGAGGTGAAAATGAAAATAAAAGACATTAAATTAGAAACATAATTAAAATCCTATTGAAACACAAGAAAAGCAGGGGACTAGGGGTCATTGGTGAAGCTATGGCTCATCAAAGGTACATATACAGTTTATAGGTACCTTTGTGTAATTGCACAGCGATGATGGAGATAATAGCACAACGCCGACTGCTTAAGGGCCGTAAAAGAAGAGAGGAATAAGAGGACAAAGAGAATCTCATTCTATGGTTAACAAGAAAACAACGATTTAGAGATATCAGAAGAAATTCAGGTCCGTGTACATGGAATCAGAATAATGTAATTAAAAAGATACAACAACATCTGATTAATAATGCCAATGCCCTAATAAATAAAATTCATGATTAGATGAAATGACAAAATAGACATCCCCATGAATAAACATACACATGATCGTCCTTCATAGTACTAGTGATCTTCCATCACAGCTTGAGCAGTGATCCAACACAGCACCAGTGATCTTCATTCACAGCATGGGAAATCATCCAACACTGTAACTGTAGTCTGATACACAACACTAGCAATTATTCGACAACAAAATGGAACAAAGGTCATTCATTCAGCAGCATGTCCTTTGCAGAACCTCGCAGCCATAACAACCTTCCGGAAAACCTCTCGATCATAAGCAAGATGTCCCGCTTCAGATACATCCATCTGGAGATCATCCGCCACATCCTGCACCCATCTTCTCTTTGGCCTTCCTCTTCCTCTCTTCCCAGGCATATACCCCTCCATTATTGTTCTAGGAACAGACATAGCTATTATATTCCTATATTCCTATTTAAGCTATGAAGGTTCATTCACAACCCACGCCACAGCAGATAATCCTCAATGCACAATCAAGATCCTCTTGGATCTTTTGGATCTTCACAGGGCCTGTCTGCCCTCTCAATTGCGGTCTTGAAAAACAGTGGCCACACTCGGCCGTGTCTAGGGCATGTTCGCCCATCTGCTTGGTAGTAGCTCAGGGGGATGAGTTCAAACCCTCTGCTGAAAATTAGACATCAGCATCTCTTCGGTCTCAGTTGTTCTCAAGGCCAAAGAGGCGGGAACATGGCGTGACTGCGCTCTTATAGACACACCAACACAATATCCCAGCATCCTATGCATTTTTTACCAGGGTATCATGGGATATGCCACTCCATACTCTTGTAGAACCGCGGCAGGCGGCTTCATTTGGTAATAGAATATATCTCATAATAATGTTTGCAAAATATATAAATAAGGCCGCCTAAATAAACAGCCTAGAGCAGCCATGAGGTCTCCGCAGGTGTGCAGATCTCCTATTATTCTAAACATAATTTTTACATTTAAATTGTATCACAACGTCTCGTGTTTCATACGTTATATCAAGCAAGTTTGAATACCCACGGAGGGCTAGATGAAATGACGTCGCCGTCGCAGGCCGGATCCGGCCCGCGGGCCGTAGTTTGGTGACCCCTGGTCTAATATAAATAGGCCAATGTCCAAACGGAGTAGCCATGGCAATTCAATGGCTTGTTTGCTTACCTGTCGGCCTGATTGTCATGTGTTCGAAATCCTCAACGAGCCGGATTTTTCGAAACTGACCTCCCATGTTGATCCATCCTAAACTGCGTACCAGGAAATGCCCTGCGACATGCGCGCCAGTGGTGTCACACTGGCGATATGCTCCTATTGGGTACTCACTGGTCTATACAAATATGAGAATAGCACCATGCACCCCGTCCGTCCACGGTCATGAACTGTTCATACTGTTTTTTCCACATAAACACACATTGCATTCATCACGGACTCAAGGAGTATGCTATGTCATGTGGATATAGGAATGTTCCCTGTGGAGTGGCTTGCCTCGCTTCAGAGGTCACAGATTGTGAGAATTGTATTGATTATTTGCCCTGGTCAATCAGGGGTGCGGGGGGAATGAACAAGCTGATAAGCTAGCAGGGAATGCACCTCTTGGAGGTAGATTACCTTTGGACAGGGGAGAGATGGTCGAGCGCCTGTGGGACCAGGTGGAGATGGCGGGAAACAGACTGAGAACCCCTATGTGAACAGAATGATATTGTGGGGGATCGGTAGGTATTTTGGAAGAATCTCATAACTGAGAGGAAGACAAAGAGAACTTTCAATCAGATAGCGGTGAGAAAGATTAGTAGTATGACTCTTTGTTAGCTGTTGAACGGGGCGACGGATCGCGTGTGGGATTTTCCTGAGTGCAGTGATGTCGGTTCTTATCTCAACTCTACCGAACAACCCTCCATATCTCCAATATCCGACATGAAAATAGAGGTTCTGACATTTTTGTGTTGTCTCTAGTTTCATGTCCAGTGTGAATACAAAGAAGCACATTCAGGGCAAGTTTTTTTTTTTTTTTTGTTCGTTCGCATTGAGCTCGATCCTGTATGACCCAGCCAGTAGATGCATATACGTCCCTGTAAGATATACTTTCTAGAAGAGCCAGTGGTTTCTAAATGATGTCACACGTCCATACAAATCCATAATTCACATTAGTCTCTCATATCATCGCCAACCGTAAATTACATTCTCGTCTCACGAGCCATTCATATCAGTCGTCGTTACAAGTCACATTTGTCATCGATATCATCTCCTGCTACAAGACACATCTGTCATCGATATCTTCCCCGTATAATCTTAGTGGTTAATGTGACAGTGGATATAATGTTAGTGGTTAAAATAACCCGAGAAATTACATTCATTGTTATTACTACCTGGGAAATGTTATTCCTTGCTGATATGTTAGTTAGTTAGTCGACAGATCATCCTCATTGCACATCGAACCATTCAGTTCATAAGTGCCCGGATCCCCTCCTCAGCAAATCCCGCAGCGTGTAGCGGCTAACGACACCAGTTCTGTGTTGGTTTATCAATCTTCTTTCGCTTCCTGCGTAGTATTCTTGTTTGGCCACCCCTCTTTTAATTTGCTGTTCTGTCAGTCTGGCCATGGTTGTAAATTCACAGACATCACTTGGTTCTCGCAAAAGTCTTACTTCTCGTAGAGCATTCAGAATGTCAGCCTGGTCCATGGCGCGTCCGCCCTCCACAGTAGCGTTACCTGCAAGCTTGTCAGCCCGCTCATTCCCGTGTACTCCCGCATGCCCTGGCACGAAGATGAAACTAATCTTTGCCAGCCGAGACCGCTCCAGAGACAGCAACCATTCTCTTCGGATCCCTCCCATCTCTATCCTCTGGAGCATGTTCATTGAGTCGCTAAGGAAACATGCCATAGTGAATGTCTGTGTCTCGAGCCATGTTATTGCTTTACTTACTGCCATGACTTCCATAGTCAGGCTGCTTGTGGTCTCAGCAAAAGCACCAGAGTCCTCCTTCACAATTCTCCCACCGGCCTGAGCCGTAAAGTCCCATGAGCTTCTCACATGTCGTACGACCGACCCATCTGTGTAAATGACAGCATCACCGTCTAGCGAATTCTCGAAAATCAACGCGTGTACTTCCGCCTCCACAGCTGCCGAGTTTTCTTGTCTGCATTTTCTGTCTAGTTGGATGCAAACTGAAAAGGATGTGCAGAAATATGTTGGCACTTGTACCCACTCCTCGCCAAGTTCTAAGTCCTCAAGTGAACACACCTGTTGAAGAATGTCTTCGGCTTGACCCATCCACGACCGTCCTCTTTTTAACCTGCTGCCCTCCATCTTCATAATTTCACTATGCAGTGGATGTGTGTTTGCGTTAACTCTGAGGTAGGCGCGAGCTCTGCAGACTTGTATTATGTCTTCAATGGTTCGAAAATCAAGAAGGTAGCGCATCGCCCTGCATGCTGTATCTCTTGTACATCCAAGAATAATGCGCATAGCTTCATTTTGTATCCTTTCCATTCTTTCTATCTGCTTACGGCTGAGAGTCAGGATTGCCATCGCATACTCAAAAACAGACATGACCAGCCCTTCGTATAGAAGACATAGATGGCGCTGCTCACAGTTTGCTGCCGCCATCACCCGCATCTCAGCCAACCCCGCTTGGCCTTTGTTATCACCTGGTCTATGTGCTCATTATAAGCAAGGCTTCGATCAAACCGTATCCACAGGTAATTCATTGCCTGCGTTCTTTCCACCGTCTCTGAACACAGATTTACAGTTGGTGTTGGAATGTTGACAATATGATTATTCAACGAGAACCAAGACACTGTTGCCTTTGTTGGGTTGACCATTGCCCCAGCCTCAACACACCAAGTACTTATGCGATTAAGTTAGGTTTGTAGTTCCACAGCAACCTAATCTCTATCCTTACCCTGGCGATACACTAAAACATCGTCGGCATATGACGTCCGACGTCCAACTGCCACATCTAAAAACTGCTTTCCTTTGGAAGAGGGCTGCAGCGATCCACTAAGGAGGAATTGACTTATTTTAAGTTCAAGAAGCTGAAGCATTTAAAAATCCAACGGTACTCTGTTGTACGCGTCCTCAAGATCAATCGCTGCAGCAAAGGTTTCACTGCCTGAGTGGAAACCTTCATAGACATCACGGGCAAAAACTGCTGCATTGGTTCAGGTTTCTCTTTTTGGACGGTACCCACCCAGGGTAGGTGGGAAAACACCTTACTTCTCTAGCTGGCTTGATATTTTCCTGGCAATTAACTTCTCCAGCAGCTTGCCTATTGTATTCTGCATGATTATAACTCGATATCCCTGAATTTTTTGTGTGGTCTTTGCCAGGCTTCGACAAGGGAATCAGATAGCTGTGTAGCCACTCCCTATACTGTTGTTGTACATGTCTGCTAGTTCCTCTAGCTCGTTGTCTGTACACTTATTGATGTCGTTGTATCTTATGCCATCTGGCCCTGGAGCGCTGTTTTTTTTTTTTTTATCGTTGAAGCACAGCCTTGATTTTTTTCACTGTCACTGTGTCTTCATCCGAAGTGTTATGGGCCTTGCACCTGTCTGACGTAACCTCCTTGGCAAGATTTCGGCCTCTCATGTCTGTCTGGATGCTCTGCTCTAGATAGCGTTCAAAGAGGGCTCTGCCTTTGTCCTCGTCAGTCCTCTGCCAGATGAGGTCAGCACCTTGGAAGTCAGAAATTCTCTTATTCTTGACTACCCCGCTCATGCTTTCATGTAGTCGCCAGAACAATTTCAGTGACTTGTCTGTGCTTACTCTTTGACACACCTCTGCCCATTTTTCACTTTTAACCACCTTGACCAGTTTTTTTAAATAGCTTACTTTTGTGTGCATTTCTCTTGCCGATATGTATGATATGGGACATGGGATTAGTGGTTGATGTGACATGGGGACAAGTTTCCTCGCTCATGTCGGCTGGTACATTAGGTTTTACTCCACTCTAATGTGGCATGTGCCGGTCTCTCTGGCTGAGGGGTTACACCACTTTCTCCGTAATCCCGTTTATCACGCAGAGTCTCGTAGCGGGCGAGAACTGGGAGCGGTTCGTCCCCCGCTAGTGACTTGCGGGATAACTGAGCCGGCCGCTCAGAAAGCAATGGCAAACTACTGAGCGTAATCTTGCCAAGAAATCAACAGACAGCTGAAAGATGCTGCTGTTGACAGCGATGTCCTGTAAAAGGATATCCGAATTTTTTTTTTAAAATGTGGCATGTGACAGAGTGGCAGAAAAAAGGATTTCTATTGAAGGCTTGCGTGAATTATGTGTGACGTGTATAGGCGGTTTATGTCAACGTCCAATGTGACTTGAATGTGACATGTGGCTGAGTTGATGTCCATGACGAATGCGACTTTTGTGTAACATGTGACGGAGTTAGTGTTCATGAGGTGTGTAACAGGTGACGAGGGTAGATATTTATGACAGATGTGACTTGTGTCTGACGCATGATGGTTTGATAGAGATAACTGGCGTGACTTGTGGTGGCGGAAGCTATCCACGACTAATGTGACTGTGTGACTTGCGTGTGACTTCTGTCGCCTGTGACGAGGGTTAATATGATTGACTACTGTGTTTTATAGTTAGGCTTAATAACAATGACAAATGGGACTTGTGTGACGGGGGATGATATCGATGCCATATGTGACTTGCGACGCGGGATTATATCAATGACAAATGTGTACAAATATACGCACCATGTAATACAAGCAAAACTTAGCAAGAATGCGAGGAATTCTTAGGAAAACATTCATGACATACTAAATACTCGTAGAATAGAGAAGCAGGACAACATCATCTTAGTTATCGGAGACTCTAATGCAAGACTAGGGGTTAACAGAATGGACATAGAAAACATCTTCGGACATTTAGAGACCAACATTATGAAAGAAATGATAATGGAAGCAGACTGATAGAGCTATGCAGCCAACATGACATCTATATACGAGTGCGAGTCAATAAGTAAGTCACACAGTTATGTGGGATGGTAGGTAAATGTGGTTGGTGTTTTCTACAGATGTCATTAGGTGACAGCAACATCAAACTTTATTTTCCCGTTCCTTAGGTGGCGCTATGTGTTTCATGCGCATGCGTATCGCATAAACAAAATGGCGAATGTACTTACGGAGTGTACAACCAAAGAGCAACGTGCTGTTGTGCGGTTTTTTTTTTTTGGGGGGGGGGGGGGGGGGGTGTCACTTATCTTCCCCGGGAAGACAGTGGAATCAACAAGCACATCTTCAAGATTATTTTCTTTTGGAATTATTGAATGACTTATGTCTACACTCCTCCCTTCTGTCTTCCCTTCCATATATCTATTCCTTTCTCTCTCTCTATTATTCCCTCAACACATACTCCGACAACAGTTCCTTTCAACGATTAATAAAATATTTATTAATAAAAACTATTTCTGGTGTATGTATGGACTGTGTAAGCGTAGTTGATAGTGTATTCTATTGTTGGTGTGAGACTGAACTCGTAATGTCTATCAGCGGTGTCACATCTCGCCCCAATCATTCCGCAAAACCACAAGACAGCACATCAAACAGGAAAGCTCTCACCCTGGATGATCCGTATGCTTGAGTGAAGGTAAATCCGTTATTGACCGAAACAAAACTGTTCACCACTTGATCACCGTACAGTATTAATATTCCAGTAAGTTTATGAATTCGCCCGAGTCTGTTTCATGAAAGTACTTATCCAACACCGAAAAACTACATCACCACAGTTCAGCATATTGTCTCTATGAGTAGCACTGTTTTGACTTGTCTATTGTTTCTTAATTATGCGTCCAAGACGTATGTAGTTTTATTTTACTTTGCGTTCTGCAAACTTATATTTCTTTTTCCATTATTACTGTGGTTATCTAATTATTCTTTGCTTATTCTCAACGTTCCTTTAAAGGTATGTTTATTTCGTATAGACCTTGTATAGGTTGTTCCTTGGTTTATTGAGGTATTTGCTCTCCTCACAAATGAAATGCTTTGAGGTTATCAATAAAGCTTTTCCTGTACACAAGAAGTATGTGTCTATCTTCTCTGATATATCCGGATGGGAGGTGGAACCTGTGAGAAGTATAACAGATCCAGTGATAAGCGTCTGCCACTTAATACTACTTATGCAAGTGTCCTTCTCCAGCCATAATGACAAGGCTTCCGAAGTAAACACCCACATAAGACATATGAATTCACCAAATTCTAAACTATTCACTAATAGAAAGCAATGGTAAACGCTATGCACACACATCTATTTTCCTATGCTAAAACTATACTCTAATATTAGTTTTACCTTATATATATATATAGAATTAATAAAAGTCCCCGAATCGAAATTTATCCGCACATAAGCACTCTATCCCATTGTAAGGGAGGATATTTCTTTTCATTACGGGACACATAAATCCATCTTTCCGTCCAGTTTGGTAGCACACTAAACAGAAACCCCATGTTCTGCTATTTATAACGAGTGTCCAATCTTCCGGTGGTTGTTTGATCTACCATCATCAACCCTCATCTCTTGACGTATCCTGCCCATCAAAAGCGGTGAAATCACGTAGTGGTTAGTTGTTCGTTTCTCTCCGTTGTCACGCTGTTCCCCTGACGCTGATACTTCAATGCATTCTCCGTTCATTTTTCCTCCACGCGATTTCCCCCGGTTCTTCGTGTCCGTACGATCCGATCGTCAGGCAATGAACTCTGCAACACCTGTATCCAATTTTTATATTAGTAGGTCAATGATCTTTACTTTATTCCTCCTCTCAGAATGAAGTACACAATTGTTAACCCTCCTCCTATGCATTTTGATATGTAAGTTATCAAGGAATCACTAAACTGCAGTTTTTCCGTGACATAGGCCCCCTCTTAAGAGAGTTGACCGCGTCGACTCTTCATCATTGTAGTTTTGATTCCTATGATCTTCCAACTTATTCCTCTTCCTCTGGAGTTGGATGTCTAGATAAGAAATCCGCTCCTACATTCTTCTTACCAGAGATGTATTCCACTGTGAAGTCCTGTTGCAGCAACAACGTCCATCACATCCACCGTGCGTTGAGCTTCTCTGAAGTAGCTATGAACATCACGTGTTGATGATATGATTGGATCCTCACATGGATCAACACCTCATCCAGTAGGCGACCTCATAGACACCCTACCATACTACTCATGATCACCATTAGTGCTGGCACATCGCCCCTGCACGTTCAGTCGACCTCCTTTCGACTGGCGTAAGCGATGGCTCACAATACAGACGGATCGTCCCATCCTTACTGTAACACTGTTTCCATATTCTCTTGGTTTCCCCTGGCTTTTCCTCTGGGGATGTTCCGCCTCGTCCGCGTTGGACCGAGTCGTCTTTCCCAAACCTCCTGAACTTTTGCTTCCAGGACCATCTAGGGCGATATTGTATCTGGTCAGCCAATCTTCGGTTGGAGTCCTGGGTATTTCTCGCCTTTCCCGACGTTACCCACCCCTTCTGAACTTGGTTACTCGTAAAAGTTTCCCTCTTGTCCTTTCCCTGACGTGTGATTTCCCTCCTCCTTTCGTTGGGTAAATCTGACCTATCACGTACTGTCCCATAGGCCCTCCTATGTTGTACTGGCGATCTCTGGTCTTCGTCTGGACTGGTAACCTTTGTCCCAATGGCTGCCATCACCATAAAGTGCGAAGCTTTGCTCTCGGATCTCTCCTCATATTTCCTAATGAGATGTCTAGGGAGATTTTTCTGCTCTTCCCCGATCCGTATGTTGTAGATGTTCTTGGACACAACCTTTTCCACAGAATAAGGTCCTTTCCATCCTACTTGGAGTATATTGGTCTCTGCTGGACCCCACACTTCCACTTTGTCTTCCACTTTAAGAGCTATTTTACTCTTAGTTCGCTTGTTGGGTGGTGCGTTCTGGCACTCCGAACAAGACTTCAACCACCGGCGTACATCTCCGGTCATTCCTGGCCAGCAATAATGGCCGGAAATCTGTTGCAATGTTTCTCTGACACCCATATGTCGATTCACGCCTATGATGTGTCCACTCTGAAGAATGTGAGGACGATGGGTCTCTGGAACCACCCACTGCTCGTGCAGATTGTCTCCCCTCCCAGCTCTCCGATAGAGTAGTCGATTCTTCAGAAAGTACTGTCCCCGTTCTGGTGGCTCAGCACTTCTTTGCAGCTTCCTGTAGCAAGGACGCAACGTAGTATCCTTCCTCTGGGCAGTATGCAATTCTCCTATCTCTGAGTTGTCGCATAGTGTCTCCGCCTCTTTTTCCTTCCCTTGAGATCCACTGACGACTGTTCCCTTGTGGGCTGGCTGTTTTGGGCATCCCCAAAAAGACATATTTCGTGCCAATGATCATGGGAAATAAGGAGTCAGATAATACAGCAGCTGGAATAATGCCCGTGACGTACCTGGATTTAATCTCCACCTTGGCGATTGGCAGCGTCATGGTAACAGCACTCCTCATTGCCGGCTGTATTTCTATGGTCTCCCCTGTTAGTTGGTCTGGGCGTACCAAGCTGGCGTCTATCACAGCTTCCCCATCCAAACCTGTATCGTAGAGACAAGCAACCTGTTGGCCATTGACTTCAATCAGTTCAACCACAGGTTGTCTCTCTTGGTCCTGAGTGTCTTTCATCTCCTCGACCGTTTCCTTGCCTTCCTCTTTTGATTCCTCGAGGTTGGTTATGCAATTGGCGTCTTCTGCCTTGCATCTGCAGTCCACAGTATTATGTATTTTCGACTGGCAGTGTGTGCACCATTTTCCTTTCCTAGGTTTTCGTGTGTCCTTTTTGTTCCTAGTTCCTTCGCCGACCTCAGCCTTGTCTGTGATCACCGTCGTAGGAATCACTTTGCATGCTGCGAAGTAAGAACTTTTAGGTTTCGATCTGCAGTCCTTCGTGTTATGAGAGGGCACCTTGCAGAATGAACACCACTTCTCGGACCACGGTCGTTTCGCTGGAGAATTCGAGGTGCTCTGGTTTCCTTCCTTCACCTTCTCTAAACTCTCCATTGACGCCTTTATATAAGGTTCCACTTTTTCTCGTTCCCACTTTTTAGATTTCTTTTGGTCTTGTTTCTCCAGACCTTTGGTTTGAATACTGAGTTCCGCAGCCTCCCCATGTACCTCTACGAATCGTTCCGCCAGCTTATTCACAACATCAATCCGTTCCGCCCCTTGTTCTCCCAAGAAGGTTCTGAGAGGTTTCGACATTTGCTTTCGCATCTGGTCGACCACCATCATCTCTTCGAGACTCTCATAATCCCTCTTGAATTCTGCCAAGTCCATCCATTTCTGGAGATAGGATTTCAGCCTCAGACTGTAGGCGGCGAATAGCTCTCCCGGCTCTCGTCTAGACGATCTAAACTTTTTCCGATACGTTTGTGCTGTGACCTCATAATGCTTCATCAAAGCGGCTTTTAATTCCTCGTACTGATTTTCATGTCCTGGTGGTAGGCGTGTGTAGACCGCGTACCCTGAACTACGTAAAGCCTGGGATAATTTAAGAGCCCATCGGCTTCTATCCAGTCCCATAGCGACTACCATAGCCTCGAACCGATTCGCAAAGTTGTCAAATATTTCTTAGACTCCTCATAAACAGCTAAGGGAAACTTCATTGCATGGTAGCTAGATCCACTCATGTTGGTTGCACCATGTATCGATGATCCGCCTTCCGCGCCATCTATTTCTCCCTTAGTTTGTGTTTTGAGTTCCATCTCTTTCATGCGGTATTCATGTTCCCGTATCTTGTTGGCCTCTTCCGCGTCTAACCTCTTTTTGGTCTGTTCCACTTCAGCATCCAACCGCTTGTTGATTTGTTCCATTTCCATGCGTTTCAATTCCAACTCAGCCTTCCGATCTTCTCGTTCCGCTTGACGAATTTCCCTCTCTCTCTCCTGCACGTAATCCGTTAGGGCCGAACCAGATAACCCTATTTCTTCTCCGTTGGCCCTAAGTTCTGCTGTTGTTAGTTTTGGAGTGGCCATATTAAAGAAGGTAAGTCAGCAAATAGAGTACAGACACTTCAAGGCAGTAAAGCAATACTCACTATAGAATTATATTCTACCTAGAACCTATATCATTTATCTATGTCTATCCAATATTATTAATCTACAACACCACACAATACATCACAACCACTCTCTCATCCACAAGAGGAGATACAGGATAAAGACTTATGTAGACGTGTGACCGTGTGACTAGGTATGTAATGTGTCTTACCACCTATCCACATTCACTCCGTCTGGAACTTTCTCACTGTAAAGTCACCAGCATTAATGAAATGTTTCTACCATAAATGTAATGGCACCATATATCCAATGGACGTCCTTCCATTAAAAGTCATCAATGTATACTTATATTTATTCCAATCAGTATGTCCCAACATGCAGGTACTCCGCTATGCCTGTGCCAATATGCAGGTAGCCCTCTATGCATATGCCCTGTTATGCCTCCAGTTCATGTGGGTATTATTTAGTACTACGCTGCTCCACCAATTATGTCACTTATTTTCCCGGGAGGACAGTGGAATCAACAAGCACATCTTCAAGATTATTTTCTTTTGGAATTATTGAATGACTTATGTCTACACTCCTCCCTTCTGTCTTCCCTTCCATATATCTATTCCTTTCTCTCTCTCTATTATTCCCTCAACACATACTCCGACAACAGTTCCTTTCAACGATTAATAAAATATGTATTAATAAAAACTATTTCTGGTGTATGTATGGACTGTGTAAGCGTAGTTGATAGTGTATTCTATTGTTGGTGTGAGACTGAACTCGTAATGTCTATCAGCGGTGTCACATCTCGCCCCAATCATTCCGCAAAACCACAAGACAGCACATCAAACAGGAAAGCTCTCACCCTGGATGATCCGTATGCTTGAGTAAAGGTAAATCCGTTATTGACCGAAACAAAACTGTTCACCACTTGATCACCGTACAGTATTAATATTCCAGTAAGTTTATGAATTCGCCCGAGTCTGTTTCATGAAAGTACTTATCCAACACCGAAAAACTACATCACCACAGTTCAGCATATTGTCTCTATGAGTAGCACTGTTTTGACTTGTCTATTGTTTCTTAATTATGCGTCCAAGACGTATGTAGTTTTATTTTACTTTGCGTTCTGCAAACTTATATTTCTTTTTCCATTATTACTGTGGTTATCTAATTATTCTTTGCTTATTCTCAACGTTCCTTTAAAGGTATGTTTATTTCGTATAGACCTTGTATAGGTTGTTCCTTGGTTTATTGAGGTATTTGCTCTCCTCACAAATGAAATGCTTTGAGGTTATCAATAAAGCTTTTCCTGTACACAAGAAGTATGTGTCTATCTTCTCTGATATATCCGGATGGGAGGTGGAACCTGTGAGAAGTATAACAGATCCAGTGATAAGCGTCTGCCACTTAATACTACTTATGCAAGTGTCCTTCTCCAGCCATAATGACAAGGCTTCCGAAGTAAACACCCACATAAGACATATGAATTCACCAAATTCTAAACTATTCACTAATAGAAAGCAATGGTAAACGCTATGCACACACATCTATTTTCCTATGCTAAAACTATTCTCTAATATTAGTTTTACCTTATATATATATAGAATTAATGTAAGTCCCCGAATCGAAATTTATCCGCACATAAGCACTCTATTCCATTGTAAGGGAGGATATTTCTTTTCATTACGGGACACATAAATCCATCTTTCCGTCCAGTTTGGTAGCACACTAAACAGAAACACCATGTTCTGCTATTTATAACGAGTGTCCAATCTTCCTGTGATTGTTTGATCTACCATCCTCAACCCTCATCTCTTGACGTATCCTGCCCATCAAAAGCGGTGAAATCACGTAGTGGTTAGTTGTTCGTTTCTCTCCGTTGTCACGCTGTTCCCCTGACGCTGATACTTCAAAGCATTCTCCGTTCATTTTTCCTCCACGCGATTTCCCCCGGTTCTCCGTGTCCGTACGATCCGATCGTCAGGCAATGAACTCTGCAACACCTGTATCCTATTTTTATATTAGTAGGTCAATGATCTTTACTTTATTCCTCCTCTCAGAATGAAGTACACAATTGTTAACCCTCCTCCTATGCATTTTGATATGTAAGTTATCAAGGAATCACTAAACTGCAGTTTTTCCGAGACAGGGGGGGGGGGGATAGAACTGCCTGCAAAGGACATTAATAAAGAAATGCATAACTGGGTAGAAACATCTTCTCAAGGACGCTCTAAAATTGTTGATGAAATCCTATCTCGTCGTCCTGTTGAGATTGTAACAGAAACATCCGTGCAGCGGGTGGAGGAGATGATTACAGGTGACAGGCGAGTAGCGGTAGACTGTAGCATCTGCAATAGGGTGCTCACTTGGTTCAGCATAATGCATAATGCATGATCGATTGAAATTCAAGAAAGTGTGCTCAAGGTGGGTACCCAGACAGTTGAAGGAGGAACACAAAATAAACCGATTTGGCCTGTCCTTGCATCATCTCTGTCGATATGAAGATGAAGGAGAAGACATGCTGAACAGGATTGTTACTGGGGACGAATCATGGGTGCATCACTAACAGCCCGAATCAAAGCGTGCTTCAATGCTTCAAGTTGTTATCATATTTGGTTATTTTTCTACAGCCATTTGTGACTTACTTGGTGATTTCATCTCGTTATAAACACATTTTACGAGTACGCAAAGACTCACTCATAAATATGCACGTGGTACAAATGGAACGATCTAGATACCAAAAGACATGTTGATTTTATGTTAGAAATAGCAGAAAGAGAATATATTAGATGCAAGGGCAGTACCCAACTTTAGAATAAATACAGACCTCAAAGCAGTTATTGAAACAATCAGAACCAACAGAAGAAGAAAGCAAAGACCAGGCAAATACATGCCATGCGAAGGAGTAAATTTAAAAGTCTCAAAGACGAAGCAGTGAGGTAAAATTATGGGAAAGAACTAAATGAAATCTTTCTAAAACTATCTATAGGCGGGAAAACAGTGGAAGAAGAATGGGAGATGTTCAAATCAAGCATTTTAAATATTTACTAAATCAACGACTAATCCTAAGTCCCATATCATACATATTAACGAAGAATGACATTTCACAGGTAATAATAACAATGAATGTAATTTTCAGGTTATTTTAACTACTAAATTTATATCCACTGTCACATTAACCACTAATATAATATTCACTGTCACACTAACCACTAAGGTTATATCAAATGCCACATTAGCCAACAAAAGCTGTTATATCTAATGCCACATTAACTACGAAAGTCATTTAATTAAAAACACAACGAAACCTATTCCCACTATCTAATTAACAACCAGAACATGTTTCTTTCCCATATCACGTTAACTAGGAGTGTCATTTCTCATGGCACAACATTAACCGCCATAATTATTCCCCATGTCCCATTTACCACCAATGTTATTCCCTATATCAAAGTAACCACTAAAATCATTCGCCATGTCACATTTACTACCAAAGTCATTTCTCGTATCATTTTTTTTTATATGCCATTAACTACGAAAGTTATTAGACATGTCACATTAATTATGATTGTCATTTCTTATGTCTTATTAATCACGAAAGTTACTTTTTATATGATATTAACCACGAAATTTATTTGACATGTCACATTAACAATGAATGTTATTGTCGCATCAATTCTTGAAGATGTCGATCGATGAAAGACTGTCGCGCCATGCGTCTACAAGCAGCCGTCATTCTTTGATGTGTCTTCGATCGAAGAAGGACTGTCGCGCCATTGGTCTACAGGCGGGCGCCATCTTTTGAAGTTGGAGACAGACTGTCCCGATGGAAGTCGGAAAGACCTTTTGCTGTGGGGAAAAGAATTCTCTAGATCACAGGCCGCAAGACTTTATGAAGTACCGGGACAAGTCCCTAGATGAAAGCGGGACGGCTAGCCAGTTGTGTACATCCAGTCGGAAACGGAGAAAGAATAATAGCTTCTAGATGTCTACTGTCTAGACATACTTGTGACGTAATTCAGACACAGTATTAAAACAGTCGGGATAAACAACTTTGGCGGGAGTTGACCAAATGTTGTGAAACAACAAGGACGTGTGTGATATTCCTAGTTTGATTCTAGAGAGAGACTACAGTGTCTTCTGTTGATTTACCTCGGCGGACATTTTACCTTTGTGTGATTTAGTAGTCTCAATTTCAAACCGGAATAACTATATGGTATTTAATTAAATAAACCTAAATTAGAGTATTCTAGAGAATGGAGTGTAGTAATGTGCGTTGTGAGAACGTATTGTAAGAGCGTCGGCAACAGTAGGCTGTCGCGTTGCTTAAACTAGCTTGTGTGAGATATCAATTAACTCAGTGAGTTAAGAACAATGTAGTGGGATGATGTTTAGGGAGATTGAGGATGGTTGGGGGGATAAAGGAAATGTAAAGTGGTAGGATCTTCCAGTAGGGTGTCTACTGGGTTTCTGCACTTTTCCTTTAGTCTTTCCTTGTCTTACCATGACTCAGACCAATGTGATGAGCTCCTCTGCATTATGACAGAGTTTGGTTCTCTGTTATATATCTGAGTGCGGTCGTTGGCCTACACTCACCTAATAAAGGTCGGAATCGGGTTGCTCTCACCAGGTGTGTTCTCTCTTCAACAGGTTCCACTAGATTTACCAAGAAGTAGTAGAAAAGTATGGCTCGATTAATGAAGGAAGGTTTTTTACTCAGCGGCTTTTGCACTGGGAACATAACCCAGAGGGTATGCAAGAACCTGACCTCTGCTGAGCAGGAACTGATGATCATTTCGGAGTGAATCCTCGGTGGTGGTTCTTATTATAGGAGAGTGTATATACTTACAATACCACCAGTACCAGGAACAATAGTAGTATATAGAAAACTTGAAAATTAACATTTGTGTTTTCTAAATGGGGAATTCTTGTGAAACATTACCAATTAACATTGGGTTTCTAATGGGTGAATTCCTATGACTTTAACTACTAACATTTAGTTTCAAAGTGACAGTAAACATTATTGTACGGTACAAGTGTTATCAGATCAGAGAACTTGTAGTGACCTGTTAGTTACATTGTGTGTGTCAGAATCATGGTCAGTATTGGACTATATCCACTATTGGTGACCAGATATCCGTACTATCTAAGAGCTATTGGAGAAAGTCGACATTTGGCTGGAGAGACGCATCATTTGGTGAGGTCTTCTTGTACTTGATCTGTGGTGCTGTTGTGTGGCCGGTCCTGTGATGAAGCAGACTTTGCTCCTGAGCTGTTCGGTCTGATTCTGCATACACACTAGATTATGCGACAGACATTCTACACATACACTTTGCACATACCTGACACTTTTCTTTATTTAAATTAATTTGTCATTTTTGTTAGAGGCTAGTGTTGTGTTGTATGTTTTGGAAAAGAATGAGAGGGGGCATGGTCCAGTGGTAAGAGAGAGAGAGAGAGAGAGAGAGAGAGAGAGAGAGAGAGAGAGAGAGAGAGAGAGAGAGACAGAGACAGAGACAGAGACAGAGACAGAGAGAGAGAGAGAGAGAGAGAGAGAGAGAGAGAGAGAGAGAGAGAGAGAGAATGATCCTAAGACTGACGGGATGTTGTGGACAGAAAGCTAGGAGATCCTCAAGATAATGAGATGGGGTTAAAAGAATGTGGGTGTTGATTCCCCTCACCCCAGGGACGACACTTATTACGACAGTCATTTCTCATGCATAATAACCCAAAAGTTACTTCTTTATGTGACATTAAGCACGAAAGTTATTTTTTCTATATGCCATTACCTACGAAAGTTATATGACATTTCACATTAACAATGAATGTCATTTCTCGTGTTACATTAACCACGAAAGTTCCTTCTTTTTTATGTGACATTAACCACGAAAGTTATTTGGCATGTCAGATTAACAATGGATGTCATTTCTCATGTCATATTAACCACGAAAGTTACTTTCTTCATGTGACAGTAACCACGAATGTTAAGCCCATTATTATCAAATTCACCAAAACGTTATTACCTCATGTCGCATTAAACATGAAAGCCACTTCATAGGTCACATCAACCGTGAAAGACAATACCCTCATGCCACACTAACCACGAAAGAATATACAGAAAAAGGCCCCACCCCCCTTTCCTGCCCCACATGGCAAAGGGACAGTTCGTGTGTGTGCTTTTCCCCTTGTTTCTGTGTTCGCTGTACTTCGTTGATCTGTGGTGTCCTTAACAAAGATTCTGAGAATCGAAACGTCGGTAGTCCTGTGTGCTGTATTGTACGCGTTTGTGTGTAATTTATTTTATTTTATTTTATTTTATTATTCATTTTATATATTTATTGAGTGCTTCTGATTTCGGATGTTCACCTGTATTTCGCGATACGATGGATCTCCTTGTAAGGTATGTTAACGTTGTTGATGTTATTGTTTAGTACGTTTCTTCTCGCAGGAGTTTTGCATACCTATTTGTTTCAAATTCATAACCACGAAAGTTAGTCTTCATTGTGTCACCCCGTGTCACATTAACTATAACGTAAATTTCCCTCGGCATATAAATAACGAATATCGGCCACCAAGTCACATTAACAATAGAAAGTCGATACGCTGGTCACATTACCCCACACATTTATCACACAATCCAACCTGGCACCTCCACCCATTAAATATTCTATCTTGTCCAGAGGGAATATTTCGCCACAGCGTCAGCCATTTCCATGACCTTGCAAGTGGCTACGTCTGCAGTCGGTTGTTGCTTTCGTGGTGTTTCTTATTTTACACTAGTTGTAGTTCTTTCAAAATGCAACTCAAAGACTAAATGTCGTGGCAGGGCAGACCAGATCCTGGAATGGGTCGGCAACTGGTCTAGGATCGAAGCTACGACAGGCGGACAGTTAAAGCATTGCTTTGCTGATCCGGCAACTTCTGCTGTTTGTCTTGATCCAGATGTATTAGTGTTACATTTCCTCATTAGTAAACTAGGCAGTCCGAGAGAGGAATCATGCTGCATGGGCAACACATATTCTTTACAATCAGCCCAGGCTGGTTACTATTGAGATGTATAACTCCATCGCGGACGGACGGACGCACGCACGCACTCACGCACGCACGGATAGGTGGATTGACAAGTATGTTAGGATCTTAGTGGGTGGCAGAAAAGACCAAAAAGAAAAGATAGTTGGATATGTAGGTAAGTAGTTAGATAGCTAGGTAGGTGTGTAGATAGGAAGGTAAGTAGGTAGTTAGGTCTGTAACAGCTAGGTAGGTAGGTAGGTATTAGGCAGATGTATTGACAGGTAAGCAGGTTGGTAGATAACTAAGTAGGTTTCCATGTCTGTTATGTACGAGTGCATGCTTACTGTGTTTGTGGCACATTGCCTGTGTTTGTAATAGAAGTCTACATGAAACAACCACGAGAACACACCACTCGCCAGCACCTACACAACTTAGATCTTGAACAAAATAATTCCATTGGACGATTCCCAAATGGGAAACACTCATCCCTGACACACAGTCTATCTGCAGATAGATGGTTTCAAATGGCTCTCGTCTTTGGACGACATGCTGGAGTATATACGAGCAAACACCCCACAGCTTTTCTATACCCCCGTGATGTCCTGGAGATTTCAGTGTAAATAACAAGGAATCTCTGGTTAATCTTGGAACAAATACTTGTAATAGCTGACTTTGTAAATAAGCGTAAATGCTGTCTTTGTAAGGGTTCGGAAAACGTGCTGTTTTGGAAATGTAAGATAGGAACGCATTTCTACATGAGCTGGTATGTAAAGCGATTTGATTGAGACGTAGAGTTGAGTTGAGTTGAATTGAATTGAGTTGACCTAAGAACTGACTTCACTGCACTCGGGACATTTCCATACGTGCTCCGTCCCCTCGTTCAACAGCCAGTGAAGAGTCACACTACTAATCGTTCCTGAAGCTATCTGATTGGAAGTGCTCTTGGTCTTCCCTCTTAGTTTTGAGATTTAACCAGAATGCCTGCCAATCCCCCGCAATTTCATCCTTTTCACATACATGTTCTCAGTCTGTTCCCCAGCCTTCTCCACCTGGTCCCTCAGGAGCACGACCACTTCTCCTTTGTCCATAGGTAATCGACCAACAAGTGGTGCATTCCCTGCAAGCCTATCAGCCTGTTCATCTCAACGCACTCTCGTATGGCGAGGGAAAAAAATCCATACAATTCTCACAATCTGTGACCTCTGAAGCGAGGTGCGCCATTCCACACGAAATATTCCTTTCTCCATCTTACTAAGCATACTCCTTGAGTCCATAATGAATAGAATGTGTGTTGCAGTGGTCTCATCTAACCAACGGAATGCTGTAGAGAGCATTAACATTGTTATATCCATCTGTGTCGTCTTCTTCGGGTGTTTGGTGTGGAACATACATTGGAGATCATGACTCCATTGCTCTTTGTCATTTTATATATTAAGGCGTCCAAGTTGCTTATATTATAGTTGTTTGTCCGGTTGTTTAACGTGTCAACATATATCTTTGTAGACAGACAGGTCAATGGGAGAAAGGGCAGACAGGCAGGCAGATGGACGACCAGGCGGATGGCCAGGTAGATAGGCGGGAGGACGGATAGAGGCCAGGCAGTCAGACAATCACACACACACACACACACACACACTCACATACACACAGGCAGTCAGACAAACACACACACAGAGGAAGCCTCCGTGGCGGAGTTGTTAAGCCGACTGCCTCGCGCTCTGAAGGTCGTGGGTTTGATTTGGATTTCGTCATTAACTTCAAGAGTGCAGTTTTCTCGAAAACTCGAAGGGGGTCGTAGCTGCAGCTACGGAGTTTGCGCTTTGTGTGATGCTTTCGGCAGACATTTCTGCAGAAAGATACTGAGCCATGTAGGACAAAACCAGGTGTATTGAAGTCGAATCCCTCTCCTTTAAGCTGTTTAAACCAACGCAGACAGACAGACAGACAGACAGACAGGCAGGCAGACAGGCAGGCAGGCAGGCAGGCAGGCAGGCAGGCAGGCAGGCAGGCAGGCAGACAGACAACTCTCTTTCTCCTCAAATTTTCCGTCCAGAAAATTTGTAAACCTGATTCTATACCCATTTTACTATTCTGGGTTTACCCAGAGTACCGCACCTTGGTTCGTCCATCCACATACCACAAGGTCCAGAACTTGTACAACAGTGCTGATGTTCAATCAATCAATCAGTTGCCGTCTCCACAAGGTTGGTTGCAGTGGATCTCTAACACTGTCTGTCTGTCGCCCTGACACTACATGCTGTCAGATTGATGTTCGTTCATCTCTTGACCCTTGTCTTCCTCTTGCTGGCTGGCCTGCACCCTTACCCTCCAATATGATTTTTATAAGAGTCTTATGTCTTTTAACATGGAAGATATATTTCACTTGCCTCTTTTTTATTTCTTTGATAGACTCTCTTTTCATTCCCAGTACTTCTAAGGCCTCTGCATTTGATTATTTTTGTTTCCATGAAACACGTCCTATTCTTCTGTATATCCACATCTCAGGAGCCTCTATTCGACTTATTAATTACTTTAAATATTGAGCACAACCCACTACTGGCAACGCCGATCGCATTCCGGTATGAACCTAAGGCCTATCCACGTCAATATGGAAGCACTAGACTCGAGTTTCGCCCTCGTTTGAGCTCGTCAGTAGTGCATATCCCTGACCGGATCCGGAAACAAGCCCCGGATCACTGGCGTGTGAAGCGGGTGTGTAACCACGCGGCACACGTTGGACACACAGCCAAATTATCATAACAGAATACCACAACGTCACCCATCGTAGGCTATGCTCAATTAATTACTTGTTCAATGTCCAGACTTCCGCGCCATACAGTAATGTTGAATATACATAACATTTGACAATTCTCATTTTTAATGAGGTGTTAATCTCTCTAGATGTTAATACTGATTTATAGGTCAGCATGACCGAATGGATAAGAACGCGTGTTCTTAAACATCCATTATACTGATGCCGAGGTAAGGGGTTCACCCCTACATCAAACAGCTGAACTAATATGTTGACTTTACTTGGAGACGTTAATTGCAAGTACCTCTGAAGTCGGTGTGGGTTCGCTTGATGCCGAGGAACACTGTTAATAGGTAAAGCTAATCCACATGCAAAATTCAGTCCAGCATTACTTGAAGTAATGTTTATGGACTATGCTTGAGTTCAAAGCGAGGGAGCGCAATAAATAAATAAATAAATAAATAAATAAATAAATAAATAAATAAATACTGATTTCATGGCGTTCGAAGCATGTTTGGCCATTCTTATTCTCTTTTCGATTTCTGTTTCACTTCTGCCATAATGTGATGAGCAAGACATCATACTACCACCCTACCACATCTACATTGCCGCTAACTGGTGACGCTACTCATCTCATCCCATCATGTTCCTCTTGTACCTTGCGGTGTCGAGGTGAAGTATAAACAGCGGGAGAGTGCCCACTTATGGGCTTCATGTATCGATTTCTCATGAACTCTGTTATTCCCTCCATCCATCATTTACGTGGTCGGTCTCTTCCTCTGCGTCCATCTGGTCTGTACATCATTGTTTAATGTGGTATACTTTTAGTTGGTAACCTAGTTACATGGCCAAGAAATTTTACTTGCTGCCTTCTAATAAAATCTAGCGCTGCCATAACCCCCACTTTAGTCCTAATTTCTTCATTTCTGATCTTCTTTCTTCTTGGTATATTGAGTATTCTTCTCAGGAATCTCATTTCTGTTGTTGTGATTTTTCTTTTCTCTTTTTCTGTCATTGTCCAGGTTTGGCATTGGTAGCAAATAGTTGGTAGGAAGATTGTGCTGTAGAGTGCTTTCTTAGTAGCTATTGATACATGTTTGTTCTCTAGTATTGGTGTCATTTGTCCAATGAGTTGGTTTCCCTTATTGCATCTATTTTCAATCTCGTCTTCTGATTTGCCATTTGATGATATTATACTTCCTGGGGGTTTAAAGATCTTTACTTTTTTCAGTGGGGGTGTTCGTTTAGGTTAATGGTTGTTGTTTTTTCTTCTTTGGTTATAGTTACGTTATTACTTATGTTTTGCTTGTGCTAATTTTTTATATTGTGTACCCTACACATTCACTTTAGACTGTTAATGTGGTATTATAATTCAGCTTCTGATTTTGCTATTAGTGCTTGATCGTCCGCAAATAGGAGTTCTTAATGATATAATTTGTCTTGTGGACTCTGTTTGGCTGGTTTCTTTACATAGGCTGTCTATATAGGTTACGAACAAGATAGGGGACAGGACGTAACCTTGTCGTACTCGGGAACTTATGGTGAAAGTTTTTTAGATGTGGCTTGTTTCTATCTACTTTATTAACTGCCTTTTCTTGGTCGACAAAGGCTAAGTAGAGTGTTTCATTAAATTTGAATAACGAAGACACAAACAATAGATTGCACGATTTATTGCCTGGCATATTTCGCTGCATCTCGTCAGGTACATACTGCAGAAATCACACAACTTACGTGAATTAACTAGATAAATCCTTCAAGTTGAAATATACACATATTCGCACAGTAATGTCACTTATCTACCACAATTTTAAGCTGATTAACATGTCTTTCTGTTTGCACAATTCTGGCTTGCGTTGATAGATCATAATTGCTTCTGCAAATTTTAACAAGCGAGTATTTTGTGTGTTAAACAACACGCGAAAGGCAGTGTTTCTGTCCACCACATGGCCACTTTCGACAATGTGCCTTCCAACTGAAGACGCCGGGAGCTTCCGGTGTGTCGGCCCCACTAGGCTAGCATCTCCTGTGTGTTGTATCTTGTTGACCCATTGAGGTATGTGTTCTGACACCCGTTTGTTAAGCTGTCTCTCTGTTCTACCAATGTAAACGGCCTGGCATCTACATGTGAATTGGTAAATACAATTGTTTGTGGCGTACAGAGGAACAGGCTCTTTGACTGCTGGTGTAGGAATCGGTACGGTTTTAAATCTAATGACTGGAGTTGCCGCACAGAATGTTCGGCCTACTGCTGTAGTAAGCCGGTCTTGTAGACGTTGCATTACGTCATCCCCTCGAAAGGTTAGCTGGATGAATACCTTGAGTGTAGGGACTGTAGTTACTTCAGGTTTCGGTTTGGACTGTTGGCAGTGGCGCTTTATAAATCTTGTGGAGTACCCATTCAGGTTTAAGACATTCTTCAGAGTTTCAAATTCCTCTATCAGTGTGTCCTGGGTGCATATCTTTCTAGCACGGTCAAACAAGGTCCGTACTAAGCCCCGTTTGTACTGGACAGGTGTGAAGCTGTGATTTAGGTATTGGCCAGTCCATGTTCCTTTGCGATACACCGAATACTCAGAGATACAGACAGACAGACATTATGCCGATTGGTCGACCCCAGAACTCTCGTGGTCATCCTGCCATTGTTGAGTATTGAACCCAAACTACTTGGTAAGTAAGGGCACTAACCACTATGGCACAGTGGCTCATACAATGACATTTTTTAAAAGTCAGTTGCATATCCTTTACAGGACGTCGCAGTAAACCACAAACATTTTTTGGCTGCTTGTGATTTGTTGGCATTTTACATGCTGTAGTTTCCCATTGCTTTCTGAACGAAAGGCACTCACACCATTGTATGAAAAATAACGCAAGGCGGTCTGTTGCCAAATCTCCCGCAGCTGTATTTCAAACGCGATGTGCGGGAATGAGAACTGCGTTTGTAACCCCTTCTTCTCAGCGTCGAGTGTAGGTCAGCATGGTCGAATGGATACGAAAGCGTTTTCTTAAACAGCTGGTGTGCTAGTGCAGAGTTAAGGGGTTCAACCTCTACACCGGACAGTTGGACTAAAATGTTGACCTACCGTCCTTGAATTGAGCACGTAAATTACAAATACCTCTAAGGTCAGAGTGGGTTCGCCTGATGGCGAGGGACACTATTAATAGAGAAAGCTAATCCACACGCAAAATCCAGTCCATCACTTCTAGTAGTGTGTAGGGACTACGCTTGAGTTCAGAGAACGAGCGCAAATTATTTTTAAAAAAAAACAGCGCTGGGTTACAATAAATGAATCTCTGAAAAACGAGAAGTAGATTGAGAGCTTTACCAAAGCACGATTACAAAAAACAATGGACGTTGCGGCCAAAGCCTTCGTCAGCACAGAACAAACAAACAAAAATAGATTAACAATTACACGAACGACACTACATGAAAGTATAAATTTCACTTATCTGTATCCTAGCTTGAACGGCTATCCACGGATGGAATAAAACGGATGTCGTGGTTAACGAGGTCAACTGACTAAAGGTCAGTACAACCAGAAACTCGGTGATTGGCTAAGTCAACCGGTGAGGGAACCCGCGCTGGGGGGGGGGGGGGTGCGCCCAGGAGAGCGAATGGGAAAATATGGATATGTAGAGCACTGTAGCTAACTCTGGGGCGATGTAACGGATGCAGTTCGCAATTCCGCACGCCAAGTTCGAAACGCTGCTGTGGGCAATATGGATGCAGACCAACAAGCGTTCGCTATCATAAAATAGCACAAGTGACGGTTGTTCAGAACGCAATGAGAAGCGACTCCACGCAAACTAACCAGGAGGTCACAGAAGGCAGAGATAATGCTGGTGTTGACTACTACGTCCTGTGAAGGACATGCAACTGGCTTGTAAGAGGACTATACGACTACGGGGATTGGGGGGGGGGGGGAGAACAAGAGGCGTTAGGGACTTAAATAAAACTGTGTTGGACATTGAGGCCGTGAGGGGAGAGTGAACCCAATTGGAAGATAAGACGGTTTTCCCAATATCTTGCGATCGCGTTCGTGAGATGTGCACGATTCTATCGCCGTAACACGTATGTCGGCAACCCCATAGTGGTCGGAACTGTTGAAGTGTAGGGGTACCGGTTTCTGAGCACCACTGTTGATATCGGATAAATTTTGTCTAAATCTGTCAGCCAGACGAAGGCCTGTCTCCTCAAGATACCTCATGTCGCAACGTGTGCATATGATCGAATTGATAACGTTGTGACTCGTACATGAGAAACCCTCCTGGAATGTGGAAAGTAGTCTTAGGGAAAGTCAGACTTGTGGTTTGAAGGACATATGGACAAGTCTTACAACGAGATCGAAGACATGCAGTCGTGCCAGGAAGAGACTTGTGAGATTGGGATAGAGTGCTATGGACCAGCACATCTCTCAGGTTACGATCCCGCCTGTATGCCACAAGTGGGGCCTCTGAGAAGACATCGCGAGTGACCGGGTCTGCCTGGAGGATGGGTAGATGCCTCATGAGAATATTCTTGGCAGCAATATTATGAGGATGGTAGGTAAGTGAGAGAATAGGTCTATTATTGCGTGGTTTCGGCGTGGAGGAGAGAGCCTCGGCACGACTAATAGACTGGCAGCTGTGAAGAGCTGTAGACAGAATATTCTCATGGTAAACAATAAAGTACAATAAAGTGGGTTACAATAAAGTTTAAAGTTTACAATAAAGTGGGTTACAACAAAGTAAGTAAAATAAGAAAAGGGTGTTATTCACTAAGCGTGTAGTTTTTGGGCATATGTTACTATCCCCATATTTTCACAGACTAGTTGCCACTGGAAGGGCGTGCAGTCAATGTCATGCCTGCCGCCTGTTTTTTTTTTCCTCAATAGTTTGTCGTTGCTTTCTGAACGGCCGACGCATTATACTTTCGAAATCAACGCAAAGCCGCCTGCTTCCTTGTCAACCACGATGATTTCCAAATCTCGTCTCGGTGTGTCGGGGAACTGTAACGCGCAGTTCCACTATCCCTGGACCCATAGGACAGGTGCTCCAATGTAGTGTGGATGTTGCATCCAATGTAGCACAAATTTTACACCCAATGTAGTTAAAGTTAATTGCATATCCTTTACAGGACGTAGCAGTCAATTCCAGCATTATTTGGCTGTTTATGGTCACTTGTCAAGTTTACGTTCAGTAGTTTACCATCGCTTTCTGGACGACCGGCACTCATGTCATTTTCATTAAAAAAAACAACGCAAAGCGGTCTCCTGCCAAATCGCCCGCAACTGTGTTTCGAATGCGGTGTGCGAGATTACGAACTGCGTCAGTAACCCTTTTCGCAAATGTACTACACTGTTAAATTTAATGTAGTACTAATGTTAAATTCAATGTAGTACTAATGTTAAATTCAATGTAGTACTATGTTAAATTCCGTGTAGTACAAATGTTAAATTCCTTGTAGTTCAGATATTAAATTCCATGTAGTCTACATTTTAAATTCACTGTAGTACAAATGTTAATAATTCAATGTAGTACAAATGGTCAATTTAATTTAGGATAAATGTTAAATTCAATTCAGTACACATGTTAAATTCATTGTAGGACAAAAGTTAAATTCAATGTAGTACAAATGTTTAATTCAATGTAGCACACATGTTAAATTTAATGCAGGATAAACATTGATATTCGGTGTAAAACAACAACAACAACAACAATAACAACAACAACAACAACAACAACACCAACAACAACACCTATTCAGGTTCCTGAAACCTGGCATTGTTGTGGAACAGTAAACTGAAGTTGATAACAACCCGACGTAAGATGCCGATTGATCTACATGATTTTCAGTAGACATCAGGAGAAAGGTAAATCAAATCTCACTAGCCGCATATTTTCATAGACCCATGGGCACTCGAATGTCGTGTAGTCAATATCATGTCTGCCGCCTTTACTTCTCAAGACTGTCCCTGGTACCATTATTACAGCTCGTACCATAGTTAGGCTGAATTGGTGTTGGAAACCTGGTCGATTTTACAAATGAGCGTCAATGGGGACTTGGAGAATTGACAAATGACGCCTATAACAGTCTGTCTGAAGAGATCAATTGATTTACACGATTTCAATGGACTCCAGAGGTAAAGTCAATTACATATTCTACGCAGTACATGACATAAGAGACCATCATTGGTTCTGATTGTCCAGCAGTGAGGTCCAGCGCATGTCTGTGTCCCATTTGACATTGATCTGAATAACACACTCGTGTGTTCTTACTAGCAGTCTGTGTATCTTTGGTGCTTCAGGCACTTGCGCATGAACTTCCGTTGCGCTGATGGTGGGGGAAGGGAGGTCGTCCCCTAGACCTTCAATTGGACTTCAACGGTGACTTCCCGTTCAGAAAGTTTGGTTCAAGGCCTATCAAAGAATGGGGGATAAAGGGCAGTAGAAGAACAGTCATGTACTCTACCGTACCACCAGGCGTTTACTCTACTGTACCAACTGTCACATATTCTACTGTATCAGCAGACTATACTGTACCAGTAGAGATCTATTCCACTGTACCACCCAACATTTACTATTCTGTACTACCAGACATATATTCGACGGTACCACTATACATTTACTCTACTGTATCATCAGAAACATATTACACTGTACCAAGAGACTTATATTCTAGAGTAAAAACAGTTATATATATATATATATATATATATATATATATATATATATATATATATATATATATATATTATTCCAATTCCAATTCCAATTTCAATTCTTGAGACACATAGCCCCGTTCAACTGTCGACCTATCGGTTTGGTTATATTATTGGCACTTATGGTGTATCTCGTACTTCTTCTTTCATAGAGATGCATATATCTGCTTCCTCGCTGCTGATTTGTTGTCATTGTGTTCGTTTCATCCTTGTGGTTTTACATGTCTGGACAGAGTCACACACTAGTTAAGGCCTGACGTAATTCCAATTCCAATTCCAATTCCAAATTTCAAAAACAAAAATTCCAAATTCGTCCTCGTCTAACCTGCTTCATCAGTTGTGGTTATAATTGAGGATCGTGGTTTTTGTGGGTTTATTCACCCTAATTCTTGTCTTGTGAGTCCTATCTCGGACTGGTGATGTAGCGTTTGTGTCTGTGGCGTCAGCAGTGGTCGGCGGCTATCCTTTGTGCTCTTCTGTTGTTGTGGTTTTCTTTGTTGGTGTAGGCTCCTGGCTGCAGTCCTTATAAGGACTTTTTATTGGGTTTTTTAGTCTCCTGTTCTGTGCATTGCCCGTATCTTTTGTGTGCAGTCCTTAAAGGGACTTATTGTTTTCCCACTCCAGGCGTCGTTGTTTAGCTTGCCTCGCCTTTTCTCGGCATAAGGCATCGTGGGCGGCGCACTCCTCTTCGTACTCTTTCCATTCGTTTTCGTCGACCTGTTGTACGAACCACTCCTCTACCTGGCAGGATGCTGATTTCATCTCGGGTTGCTTAGATATCGTGGCTGGACTACTGGCTACTGATTGCTGCTTCTGATTGGTCTGTGGCTTGGCTCCTTCGTGCGTCTTTTTGCTTCCTTTTTTGTGCATTGTTTTCATCAGTTTTTCGACGTTTTTTTGTGGTGCTTCATCTTGCTTCCTCTCTTCTGTTGGTTTGGGTTGATGCTGCATCCTTTCGGCTCTCAGTAGTTCTCTTTCGGTCTTGATCTTTTGTAGGATTTCCTCGTTTTCCTTCTTCATTTCAGCCATGCACTGGATCTCTTGTTTGATGTTGAGCTGGATTTCTTTCATGTCGGTCAGCAGCTTCTCATTATCGTTGGTCGGATTCGTCGTCAGCAGTGCCTTGACTTGTTTCTTCAACTCGTCTATCTGCTTTTGAAAATGATCTCTTTCAGCTTGTGCTATGCCCGTGGCTGTCTCGCCCCTCCGCATTGCTTCCTTGAATGGTGTCTTTGTGATGATGGCGATTTTTAAGACGTCTCTCTGTCTCTGCAGGTACGGACAGCCCAGGTATCTTGCTCCATGTTTGCCCAGGCAGTTGGCACACTTTCTTTTGTTGTTGGGTGCTCGGAAGTCCGTGTCCATCTTGGCCAGCGGACACTCCTTGAAGGCGTGGTGAGCGGCGCAGTATCGGCAGATTTCCGTCTTACTGCGGCACGTCGCTCTGCTGTGGCCGGCCTTCTGACATCTGGAACATTGAGTGATTCTTGGGATGAATCTCTCTGGTTGCTGCATTCTCTTGTTGTATGACACTGTGGTCGGCATCTCGCTGCCCTCCGATGTCACCACTGCCAGGGTTGTAGGTATCTTGGAGTAGGTGATAAGCCGCTCCGCCTTCAAGAATCGGATGTGAAGATTCTCTTCACATAGCTGCTTCATGATTTCTTCATCTGCCAGCTCCACAGGAATACGCTTGACAACCCATCGGACTGTTTTTGAGTCGGTGTTTCCGACTCTGGTGTCTTTCTCCTCCTTTTTCTCTGCTGTCTTGATTCTTGACTGTGTTGGGCTGTCAATCTTCTCCCTCGTTGTAGCTTCAGATATAGCTGTAGTATCAGGCTCTTTGATGCAGCTAGCAGGTGGGCTCTCAACGTTCTTCTTCTTGTTGTCGGCTCCCACGCTGCACATCTTGGCAACAGCGTGTTTCTTGTTGGATTTTCCACGTGACATTTTTCCCGCTGATCAGGCTTCTTGACAGAATAATGCGACTTGACTTGTTAGCGCTCGCAGTGCGAATGACGACGCACGCTGACGTAATTGTATACCCACCCCGTCTTATGGTGTTATTTCCTTCAGGGAGTTTTACCAGTTGTCGTCTCTCTTGTGGTTCCATCTATTATCCCGTCTTGGTCTGTCTTGGAATCTCATTGGTCTTCCCTGGCACCTTGTTTCGTGGACGGGTTGGTAGCTCGCTCTTGGTGGAGAGTAAATTCTTCTCCTGGTCTCCGTCCACAATTGGTCTTGGTCGCTGTCATATTGGTGTTTTCCTCCTCTTTTACTTCTTCTGTTACTTCTTCTTCTTGTGTGGGACTTTATAGCTTCTGTTTATGATGTCTCTTTCTTTGACTTGAGTTGTTCTATCTTTTCTCGTTCTTCTTGGATTTTTGTCAGAGTTTCTTCTGTCTCAGCCTTTATTTCAGCCATTCGAGCGACATCCTGCTCAATCTTTTTGCTGTACTTGCTTTGGCTTGTCCAGGATGAGCTGAACAGCCGTTATTTGTGTCTCCCGTGTCTTGTCTCGATGTTCCTCGATGCTGGTGAACTTTGATCTCAGGTCCTTCACTTGGCCTTCCAATTGTGTCTTGACGCTCTGTGTTAGACGGGTGGTTGCCTGGGGTGGTAGATTGGTTTTGGTGGCGATCTTCGTGGCTTCCTTGCTGTCTTGGTGGCAAGAGCAGCCGAGATACCTGGCGCCGTGATTGCCAAGGCAGTTGGCGCATTTTCTGTTTATGATAGGCCTCCTGAAGTACGTGTCGATACTAGCTTGAGTGCACTGACTGTATGGGTGAGGTCCAAAGCAGTATCTACAGACCTCCACCTCACTTTTGCACGTGGCACGGGTGTGTCAAAGCTTCTGGCACCTGGAGCACTGCAGCACTCTAGGTATGTAGTGCTCTGGAGCTTGTTCTCTTTTGTCCCATCTTAAGTGTGAGGGATCACCCTGTCCTCCGATGTGATGATGACGACTGTGGAGAGAATGTTGTTCTTCCCGATAATCCTCTCTGCACTGGTAATCCTTAGTATCGAGTTCTCTCTCGACAGTATCTCGTTGATCTGATCGTTTGTGAGATGCGTCTTAATTCGCTTGATGACCCATCGTTTGATCGTGGGGTGTCGAGTGGCTTCCACTGATATGCCGTGGGGAAGCTTGATGTCGGCTGTCTCTTGTTGTGGAGGTGGGAGTACAGCTTTAATTTTCGAGAATTCTTTGGAGAGGTATGCTGTCATTTACACAGATGAGTCGGTCGTGAGAAGTTCATGGGCTTTTACGGTTCGGGCCGGAGGGGGAATTGTGAAGGAAGATTTTGGTGCTTTTGCTTTGACCACAAGTGGCTTTACTGTGGAATTCATGACAGTAAGTAAATCAATAATGTGGCTCGAAATACAGACATTCATTCGATCGTGTTTCCTTAGTGTCTCAATGAGCATGCTCAAGAAGATAGAGGTGGGGTGGATCCGAGGAAAGTGGCTTCTGTCTCTGGAGCGGTCTCGGCTGGCAAAGATTAGTTTCATTTTCGTGCCAGGTATGCGGGTGTATGGGGAAATGAGCCTGCTGACAAGCTTGCAGGTAAGGCTACTGTGGAAGGCGAACGAGCCATATGACCAGGCTGACATTCCGAATGCTCTACGAGATGTAAGTCGTTCGCAAGAACCAAGTGATGTCTGTGAGTCTACAACCATGGGTAACATGGGAGAACAGCAAATTAAAAGAGGTGTGGCCAAACAAGAACACTACGCGGGAAGCCAAAGAATATTAATAAACCAACACAGAACTGGTGTCGTCAGTCGCTACACGCTGCGGGATCTACTGAGGAGGGGATCCTTACACTTATGGACGAATGTTTCGATGTGCAATGAGGATGATCTGTAGACTAACTAACTAATTAACTGTCTCTTGTTGAGATATCTTCTTCATTAGTGTGATGGTCTTGAAATTCTTTTTGATGGAGACCACTATTCCATCAAGTGTCTTGCGCAGCTGGGTGATCATGTGTCTTCCCAGCTCGTTCTCCAACAGACTCAGCATCTTGTCTGTTGGTAGCGCCGACAGTTAACCTCCCCAACATTGGTTTGTTTCAGCAGGATTTCTCCGGTGAAATCCGCGGGTGTGGTTTCCTCCTTTGTGGAGGTCATTGGTGAGCTGTTTGGCTGCGTCTCGTCAGTGTGGTTGTGGACTTCTCCGCTGCTGCTGGCTTCAGTTTTGGTCGTAGTAGTCTCTGGTGTCGGTTCAGTGACGGAAGCGGCTACAGCTTGTGTAGAAGTGAGACTGCTGTGTGTCTCCACAGGATCAGCAGCCCTTGCAGCCTTCATAGCTTCTGCCTTTTTCTTCCCGGCTGCATACATTGCGTGTCTTGTCGCGGCGTTCTTAGTACGAGACATACTCTGCACTGTCAGATTGCTATCTGCTTCTCGATAGAGCGTCGAGTCGGAATGAGATGATGATGATGATATTCTACTGTACCACCAAACATATACTCTACTATACCACCAGACATTTTCTCTACTATACCACCAGACATATACTCTACTATACCACCAGACATTTTCTCTACTATACCACCAGACATTTACTCTACTATACCACCAGACATATATTCTACTATACCACCAGACATATATTCTACTATACCACCAGACATATATTCTACTATACCACCAGACGTATACTCTGCTATACCACCAGACATATACTCTAATGTACCAACAGACACATATAACAATGTACAAACAATCACAGACGGTGCTGCACCGTGAGACCCAGACTCGGTTGTACTAACAAAATTGGCTACAATGTGTGTCACCGATGAACTCCAAGCTTCACATTCGTTAACAAATGAACTCAATCAAATGTAACGATTATTTACTTGTTGGGAGTTGTATCAATAGGTCATACCGGGCTCCCAGACAAGCTTTCAGTAATTAATGTTTGCATCTAGTAATTAAGAGCAGCCTGAAAGGTAATCATCCCATGGCAGATATTGACGTACAGGTGTGAAATGTTAGATAAAGAAGGGACATTTTCCACACTTTGAGCGTGTTTGGTCTGTGGTGCTAGCTCCGTGTCTTATATATCATCATTGGCACCTTGCCGTCTTGACAGACGATAGTTTGTGCTTTACAAAGGCATAATAACTTTTACCTATGGCGGTAGCGAATGTGACTGATAAGGCCAATTCGCGCTGTAAATGTCCGTTCACAGTGGGTGCATGTGAACAAGTGGTCATTTCCACCATCATGCACCATCTTACGCCTCACACGCTCGCTGTATGACGTATCTGCAATAATTTTCTCCTTTGTCTTTATTCCATTTCTGATATTTGCCCTCCATACAACACGTTCAGCGGCGACTTGCTCCCAATGTGCATTACCAATGCCTGTATCAATCATGTCTCGCTTACACACATCTTTGTATCGTAGTAGAGGCCGACCCTGAGATCACTTACCCATCTGTAATTCACCAAAAAACATGTCCTTTGGTATTCTACCATCATCCATCCTCCTAAGATGTCCTATCCATCTAAGTCTACGAAGACTGAGCATGGAATAAACTGTCACACAACCTGATCTTTCCAATACTTCAGTATTTGTGATTTTGTCTTGCCACTTAATACCAAAGAATTCTTCGCAGACATCGCATATTAAAGCTGTTTAAACGTTTCTCTTGGTGTGAGTAAGTTGTCCAGGTTTCACTGCCATAAAGAAGAGTACTAAGGACACAGGCTTGATAGACAAGGACTTTTGTTTTGGCAGTAAGCTACCTGTTATCCCAGACTCTTTTTCTTAACCTGTTCGTTGTTGTTGTTGCCTTACCAATCCGGATGTTGATTTCCTGATCTAGGGATAATTTGCTATTTACCACTGATTCTAGATATGTAATATGGTCTTCCATCTCTAGTTCGGCGTCGTCAATAAAGATTGATGGTACCCCATGTGCACCTTGTGACATAATCGTTGTCTTCTTTTTGCTAATTGTTAAACCAAATTCAGAACAAGCATTGAAGAATGCAGATAGTACACATTGCAATTCTTCCTCAGAGTGGGTCATAACTGCAGCATCATCTGCAAAAAGCAACTCTCTGATCAGTACCCTCCTAATTTTGGTCTTGGCCTTCAATCTCTGAGCATTGTAGAGGCCGCAATCTGAGCGTTAGTGAATGTATATACCACCATTCTGATCACAAAAGGCATATTTCAGTAGAAGTGAAAAGTATATTCCAAAGAGGGTGGGAGCTAGTACACAACCTTGCTTAACTCCACTCTAATTATATATCAATTGGTATTTAAATAAGTGAGTTGCTCAATATCACACAGGTCATTTTTATTTCACAGAACATTTTCAGGTACCACTTTAGATTGGGTCGAATTTAATTTGGTTAATTTTTCTAACAAACTCTCGCCTAAAAGGGAATTTGAATACATGTCCACCGGGCCGGCAGGCAATAATAATTAACGTAGAAGTAGACGTAGAAGTAGACGTTGAAGAAGACGTAGAAGTAGACGTTGAAGTAGACGTTGAAGTAGACGTTGAAGTAGACACACAAGTAGACGTAGACGTTGAATTAGACGTTGAAGTAGACGTATCAGTAGACATAGCAGTAGACGCAGACGTAGACGTTGAAGTAGACATAGAAGTAGACTTAGAAGTAGACATAGAAGTAGACTTAGAAGTAGACGTAGAAGTAGACATAGAAGTAGACATAGAAGTAGACGTTGAAGTAGACATAGAAGTAGACATAGAAGTCTACGGAAGTAGAAGTAGACATACAAGTAGACATAGAAGTATACATAGAAGTAGACATAGAAGTAGACATAGAAGTAGACATAGATGTAGACGTTGAAATAGACACAGAAGTAGACATAGAAGTATACGTTGAAGTAGACATAGTAGTAGACGTTGAAATAGACACAGAAGTAGACGTTGAAGTAGACGTTGAAGTAGACGTTGAAGTAGGCATAGAAGTAGACGTTCAAGTAGACGTTGAAGTGGACATATCAGGAGACATAGAAGTAGATGCAGGCGTAGACGTAGAAGTACACGCAGACGTAGACGTAGAAGCAGACTTACAAGTAGACATACAAGTAGACGTAGAAATAGACGTTTCCGGCTTCATAGCCACGGTGGCCCATAATTGCTCCATTCCTGTGCTAGCGAAAACCACGCGACATGCTCATCATTGTGATTAGGAGCATAGCATCATGGGAAACTGAAATTCTTAGGCAACAATGGCATTGAAAGAACAATGATTGGGGTGGGAGGGGTGGGGTGTAGTTCCTAAGAGAAGAAGCAGGGTCGATCGATACGAAGATGCACACAGAGCAATTCAGTCACCTTAGATATAAGAGTGCATAAAGCGAGAGAACTGGCTATAGATCGAGGGACATTTCAATCGGCAGGGATGAGAACGACGTTCTGCAAAAACCTTGCTAGAAAATGGTGAATTAAAAGCAATGTAAACGGTTATCACTTTATGGCAGATTATGGCTTAATAGGTGTGAAATGTTTGGTCTTCACATATACTAGCTTTTGGAATAACTAAGTCGGGTGAGCAGTTTCCCTTTCCCTGAGTTTTTCTTTACTAAGTGATTTCCAGATATTTCTGAATCTTTTCTGCTTCCTATTTTGCCAGGCGGGATCAACTCAAGAGCACAGTATAATCAATACTTTTACCACAGTTGTCACAACAGAACACATTTGTACCACAGTTGTCACAACAGAGTACAGAATAACCAACACCTCAACCACAATTGTCACAACAGAGCACAGTATAACCAATACTTTTACCACAGTTGTCACAACAGAGTACAGTATAACCAACACCTCAACCACAGTTGTCACAACAGAGCGCAGTATAATAAACACCTCAACTACAGTTGTCACAACATAGGAATAAATTATGTAGGTCACCTTAAAGTGTGTGTGTTGGGGGCGGGGGGGGGGGGGGGGACTAACGAACGAACGAACTTTATTTTCAAATTAGTTAAAAGTTAGTTGCATATCTTTTACAGGACATTGCAGTCAATCCCATGATTCTATGGCTGTTCGTAATGTCTTGGCAAATTTACTTTCAGTGGTTTGCCATTGTTTTCCGAACGGCCTACACTCATAACATTTTATGAAAATCAACGCAAGGCTGTCTGCTGACTTTTTCAAAGGGTCACAAACTGGGCACGCAGGTACGCCTTACATTCAGCCCTTCCAGTCACCCATCTCTCGTACATCAATTATCTAATGTGAATGTTACATTCACATAGAAAACGAATATTATCAAATGAATGCTGTGAACATTAAACAAAGCATATTACCATGTTATGAGACAGACAGCGATCCGTGACGAAGTGGTTAAACCGCCGGCTTGAGGGCGTGAGTTCGATTCCCGGCTCCGTCATTGCGTTCACAAGTGCTATTTTCTCGGAGCACCTTGGGCTCCTAGCTGTAGCTTCGGAGTCAGTGCTCGGTGAGACCGAGCGATATGGGATAAAGCTCTCTGCGAATATCCGACCATCTAGCTTTTAATCCCCATTTGAACTTGTAATCTTCAGTGCTGCACTAATTCAAATAGAATGTCTGTAATAAGCGGGACCTGAACCGTGACTGTACACAGTGAGCAACTGGAGTTAGAATTAAATTGTAGAAAGAGACAGGTTATGGTCGTCACTAGGAAGAACGAAGTACCACAATGTAATATACAAGAAAATGGGAATAGTCTTCAACAAGTGAATCGATACAATTATCTCGGAACAGTCATAACATCTGATGGGAGATGCCTTGAAGAGATTAGAACAAGAATCGCCATGGAGAAAGTAGCCTTTAGCAAGATGAAAAACATACTGACCAATAAGAAGATATCAATTGAAACGAGAAAAAGAGTGTTGAGGGGATACATAGAGCCTGGTCTTTTGTATGGATGTGAAACTTGGACAATGAACAGTCAAGCTGAAAAAACATCTGATGGCTGCAGAAATGTGGTTTCTGAGGAAAATGCAAAGAATACCATAGACAGACAGAAAAACCAATGACCAAGTACTACTGGAGACAAATGACAATCGTAAATTGATTAGAGAAATTTGACGTAGACAGTCAACATTATTTAGACATGTTATGAGAAGAAATGGATTTGAGAACTTAGTGACAACTGGCAAGATCGAAGGGGATAGACCAAGAGGAAGACCGAGAAGAAAATACCTGGATGGCTTGGCCACATGGCATGGACGAGACAGGAACACTGAGATGATCCACGACTCTGGTGATCGAGTGAAATGGCGAGTCATGACCACCCACGCTTTCCGGCATGACACATGATTGATTGATTGAGCGGCGCCGTGTGTACCAACATAATATGACATAGAAAGATATAATACTCCAATCCATTATGAACTGAAGACAAGCAGTGCGATATGAATTTCACAATAGTATCTGCGTCATTGTACGTACTACGTCGTAGTTATCTGTCGAACGACGTAGAATTATACACAAGTATCAGAGAACATCAATGTTGCGACACGTATATGTTTTTATTCCTGTCTTTATTATAAAGTAACTAGACAACGTCGTGTATTGCTTTCTACGGAATCCGTGTATATTCATCATCATGTGCCATGCTGATAAGATCGGACGGCTATGTTTCGCCATCTCGCACGATAACTAGAGTCGTGGATCAGCTCTGTATTTTTGTCTCGATTATGCTATGTGGTCAAACCACCCAGATATTTACTTCTCTGTCTTTCACTTGTTCTTTTCTCCTTAATCTTGCCGGTTGTCACCAAGTTCTCTTGTTTATTTCTTTTCATAACGTGCCCAAAACATCTTGTCTGCCTACGTATAATTACTCTAATTGGTTTACAATTTAATTTGTTTCTTTGAGGACTTTCTTATTTGTTTTTATGTCTGCCCATGGTATTCTGTGCATTTTCCCCAGATACCACATTTCCACAGCCATCAGATGTTTTTCAGCTTGTCTGTCCATTGTCCACTTTTCCAATCCATTCAAAATACAGGTTCTATGTAACACCTCAACACTCTTTTTCTCGTTGCAATTGACATCTTTTTGTTGATCAGTATATTTTCAATTATGCAAATGGCAACCTTTGTCATAGCATTACTTACCATGAAATTGAGTATATCCCACTTACCATGAAAGTGAGTATATTTCACGTACCATGAAAGTGAGTATACTCCACTTACCATGAAAGTGAGTATATTTCACTTACCATGAAAGTGGGTATATTCCACTAACTATGAAAGTGAATATATTTCAACCATAGCACGGTATATCCGTTGTGGGCACAGCATTAGAACTCAGATCATCTACTAAGCGTGCCTAGTTTTTGTAGTTATCTGGACTTCTACAAACGCGTATTGTAGTTGTATTTGTTTGTAAACAATATAAACAACGAGAGGCATAAGGCAGCTTTACAAAACACAATTTTAAAAACAAAGAACGTTGCGGCAACATGCCTTCATTAGCACACAAACACAAGACAACACAACATGTAAACAGGAAGATAAAATTATTTGGTTTAATACATTATTAATATATACGTATTAAGAAGAGAGAAAATTAGAAATTATGAAATCAGGACTAAAGTGGGGGTCATGGCAGAGATAGATTTTATTAGAAAATAGCAAGTGAAATGGTTCGGCCATATAACTAGGCTACCGACTGATATTTTACCACAACAAGCAATGATGTACAGAACAAACGAAACCAGAAGAAGAGGCCGATCATGTATACGATGGAAAAAGGGAATCTCGATTCATGAAGCACATAAACGGGCACTCTCCCGCTGTTTATGCTTCAACTCGACACCGCGAGGTACAAAAGACCCAAGATGAGATTATCATGATCATTACATTCTTTCTTTTATGGAATTAGTCTCCAGATTTATAACGTTATCATGGTGAGAGAGATATTCCTGTCTACAAATTACAGACGAATTTCTCGCACAAGTGTTACCTGCACCCATGCATGGAATATTTTAACGTGTCTGCCCAATTACTCAGGAAACTCAAAAGTGTATTCATGGTCTCGCGTTACACTTGTACACTTACACTCGTAGTTGCATTTGTAGTTCTGTAATTAACGCAACGGGAATGATAATTCCCGGGTTTTCCCAAATTTTATTATGTTCTATTCTTGAATGTGTAGCTCTCTCTCTCTCTCTCTCTCTCTCTCTCTCTCTCTCTCTCTCTCTCTCTCTCTCTCTCTCTCTCTCTCTCTCTCTCTCTCTCTATCTTTCTCTCTCTCTGTATCTATCTATCTATCTATCTATCTATCTATCTATCTATCTATCTATCTATTTATCTATCTATCTATCTATCTATATATATATATATATATATATATATATATATATCTGTCTCTCTCTCTCTCTCTCTCCTCTCTCTCTCTCTCACTCACTCTGTATGTGTGCGTGTGTCTGTGTGGTTCTCAAATGAGAATAGTGATTAGAGTATGTATTGCAATCCCAAAGAAATCAGGAGCCTTGGAATGTGATCAACATCGAACAATTAGTAAAATGAGACACATCATTAAGACTTTGCTACGAATTATCATGCAAAGAGTGAGGAAGAAAATAAACCTGAAATAGGAGAACAACAATGTTGATTTGTAGAAGGAAAGTGTAGAGTATATGCTGCGATCAGTAATTGAACGTTTCTATATTAGGTCTCCGTGGCCAAAGGCTTGCGAACGCGGTTCGTAAGCCGCTTACCAGGCGTTCAAAACGCAGCCGCGACCGATTTGTGCAGCAGACCGTGTCGCGTTGTGTTATAACGTGCTGGTATGGGAGCCGGTCGTTCAGAAAGCGAAGGCAAGCTACTGAACGTAAAATTTGCCTAGTACATCAACAGCAGCTGAAAAATGCTGATGTTAACTGTAATGTCCTGCAAGGGATATGCAACATTTAAAAAAAAAATAGAAGTAAGCAAAGGTATATATCTTTGCTTTATTGACTACACAATGGCTTTCGATAGAGTAAGACATGTCAACATGGTGGATATGCTTGCAGATCTACAAATTGATGAGAAAGACATTAGACTTATGAAAAAACATATATTGGAAACAACAAGCTGCCATAAGGATTGATAATGAAGTGGGACAATATCAGCCTATTAAGAGAGGTGTGAAACAGGGATGTTTAGTGTCTCCAGATCTTTATTCCCTATACAGTGGAAATATTCTCAGAAATGTAAAAGATATAAACGGAATCATCATCGGAAGACGAAACATCAAAAACTTTAGATATGCAGGTGATATAGTATTGATTGCAGACAATGAGCAGGATCTGCAACAATTAGTAGATGCGGTCGTTGCACACAGTGAACAACTAGGGTTAGAATTAAATTGTAAACAAACACAGATTATGGTCGTCACTAGGAAGAACGAAATGCCACAATGTAATATACAAGTAAATGAGAATATTCTTAAACAAGTGAATCGGTACAAATATCTCGGAACAGTCATAACATCTGATGGGAGATGCCTTGAAGAGATTAGAACAAGAATCGCTATGGCAAAACTAGCCTCTAGCAAGATTAAAAACATTCTGACCAATAAAAAGATGTCAATTTAAACGAGAAAAAGAGTGTTGAAGTGCTACATAGAACCTGTACTTTTGTATGGATGTGAAGCTTGGACAATGAGCAGTCAAGCTGAATAACATCTGATGGCTGTGGAAATGTGGTTTCTGGGGAGACTGCAAAGAATACCATCGACAGAAAGAAAAACCAATGACCAAGTACTATAAGAAACAAATGAAAATCGTAAATTGATTAGAGAAATTAGTTGTAGACAGTCAAAATGTTGTGGACATGTTATAAGAAGAAATACATTGGAGAACTTGGTGACAACTGGCAAGATCGAAGAGAAGAGAACAAGGACAGAGAAGTAAATACCTGGATGGCTTGACCACGTGGCATGGTCAAGACCGGAACATTGAGCTATTCAACGACTCTGGTGATCGAATGAAATGGCGAGTCATGACCGCTTACGCTTACCGGCATGGCACATGATGGATGGAATAGAGTTCTTATTGTTGTTGTTATTATTGTTGACCTATAGGTTATAAATGTATATATTTTTGCGTTCGCTCGCTTTGATCTTGATCGTAGTCCACACACGTGCTACTGCTGCTAGAAGTTACTACTACTAGCAAGTGAGCCGGACTGATCTTGCCTGATGGTTAGCTTTCCCTATTACCAGTGTCCCTCACCACCAGTAGAACCCTTCACCGGATTCATTTAAATCCAACGCACCAGTGTGTGGAATGTACCCACTACTCTGCGGTAGGACGAGAAAGTTAAACACACTATACCTTTCAGCCACGCGGATTTCCGCACTGGGTATATGGTGCTAACCCCATATTTGTATAGCCTAATCTACCCTTCAGGATGCCCCTCCCTCCCCCCCCCCCCCCAGTATTCTCTAGAAAAATCGACATTAGTTCTGAACGATGCAGTTCTAAAACTAGCTCCACTTGAGAAGAATTCGCACAGGTGACCATAGGCCGGCAGGCCCTTGTCCTAGCCACTGTGCTAATACGGCTCCCTTAACTTTAATAGAGCAGTTATATGTCAAATGTCAAGTTCTTAGCGAGTACTTAACAAAGCTTCATACGTCCCGGTAAACGACTCAAATGCAAATATCACGAAAATGAGCGGCTAGCTTTATTATTCCATTAATGTTTCAAGTATTTAACAAAACTACAAATATCCCAGCACACCACCCAAACGCAACTAACAAGAAAATGGGTGACTACTTGGGAAAATTATAAATGTCCCAGTAAACTACTGAGACGCAAGTAACAAGAAAATGGATGACTACTTAGGAAAATGTCCCAGTAAACGACCGAGACCTAAGTAACAAAAACATGAGTGAATACTTAGCAAAACTACAAATGTCACAGTAAATGACCCAAACGCACGTAACAAGAAAATGGCTGACTACTTAGCAAAAGTACATACAAACTTTCCAGCAAACGACTCAAACGCAAGTAAGAAGAAAATGGGCAACTATTCACTTTGACCAGAGCGTTGTGGTACAGCAGTGACTACCACACTTGCCTGTTGGCCGTATTGCCATGAGTTCGAATCCAATTCGAGGCGGGGTTTTTCCCCACTGACATGAGCTGGAAGGTCGACACGGTTTTAAATAGGTACCAGAAAATTCCCCTGGAAGTAAAGTCGAACAGTGCAATATTAACCATACCACCCACACTCCCCACCCCCAACCGTGTGTCGATTATTTTTAATATACGTGGATAGCACCATATACCCCTCACCCTTACGTTGTGAAAACGGATCCTGTGTATTTACTTACTTGTCTTGTTTCATCACGAAGCAAATAACACGTTCTGTATAAATATAGTTGTTATTCTGTTGTAATTAGTTGACATTTCCATCGACAATTGCCGGTCTTAAGTATTGCTGACAGATTCGACACTGTTACGGCAATGTTTACTTTGCTGTTGTCCCAATGTTGGTGTTTTTGGTAAATAGACGACGCTTTCACAGTAACCATTTTAATATGGCAGGAGAAAGCACACACACACACACACACACGCACACACACACACACACAACTCATCAACACCCACATACAACTCATCCACACTCACATACAACTCATCCACGCCCACATATAACTCATACACACCCTCATACAACTCATCCACACCGACATACAACCCAACCACACCCACATACAACTCATCCACGCCCACATACATCTCATCATCATGCACATACACACTCATACATACCCACATATAACTCATACACATCCACATACAACGCATCCACAACCACATACAACACATCCACACCCACATACAAATCATCCACACCCAATCAGTACTCACCTCAAAAAGCCGAATGACCCTGGCCAAACTGATGGTGCCTTCCTTGAGGGTAACCAGAAGGTTAAAGGCTGAAAACTCGTCCGGGAAATCATCAGGCAGTAGACCAGGAGCGAATCCTTCCACGTCCCCAAAGGAGTCTGACTTACTCAGGCGGCGCTCTTGCTTCTTGAACTCTCTGTTGGCTGCGGTCTCGAATTTGGCGTCGGCAATCAAGCTCTTCTTCCTCCAACCGCCATGCTGCAATGGACGTTAATTGAATTGTGGTTGCTTCAGGGTGTACATTATTATTGTAAAACAGGATGTGCCCTGGAAAGGTTAATGAAGGTAGAATTGTGTACACGTACTATAAGAAAGAGACAAACAGTGATGTTCTTTGGTCAACTAATGACAGGAGAGACATTGGAGAACGTCGTGATGGCTGCAAAGATCGGCGATAGAAGCCACAGAATCTGACCGAAATACAATATGCTTGATGATCTCAGAAAGAATCAGGACTAATGTTGGGGTTATAGCAGCGCTAGATTTCATCAGAAAATAGCAAGTTAAATGGTCTGGCCGTGTATCTAGGCTACCAACTTCGTTCGCGCTCTGTGCAAAATTACCAACTTAAAAATTAGCCAGCGATATTTGGTCAAACATGTGTCCTATCTATCCAGTACTGGACGTTCCCTAATGGTCCCTCAAAACATACAATATTATTATGATTCACTTAATATACATTTGCCGGTCTCTCTGGCCGAGGGGTTACACCACTTTCTCCGTAATTCCGTTTATCACGCAGAGTCTCGTAGAGGGCGAGAATTGGGAGCGGTTCGTTCCCCGATGGTGACTTGCGGCATAACTGAGCCAGCCGCTCAGAAAGTAATGGCAAATTACTGTGCGTAATCTTGCCAGGAAATCAACAGACAGCTGAAAGATGCTGCTGTTGACAGCGATGTCCTGTAAAATGATATGCGAATTTTAAACATATATATATATATATATATATATATATATATATATATATATATATATATATATATATATATATATATATATATATATATATATATACACTTCTTCGCAGAGCCAAACATTATGATTTTGTGGGCCTTATACGGCCCATGGGTTGGACGTTTTTCGGATCTGGTCTAAGACAATAGCCTGAAGGAATAGAATCAATACAATTGATCCAAACCAGCATTGACCGAGACCAGTGGAGAAATATGAAGGCCTAAGCCACTTTGCAAGGTACATGATGATGATGTTTATGATAGTGGTGGTGGTGGTGGTGTTGGTGTGGAAGTGGTAATAATGAGGATGGAGATGGTGGTGGTGGTGATAGTGGTAATGAAATCAAATCAAATCAAATCAAATCAACTTTATTAGGGTCACAAATTGGGCGCGCAGGCCCGTCTTACATTCGGCCCTTCCAATCACTCGTCTTTCGTTCATCAAGAGCATTATACATTTACATAGGAAGATAAAATAAACATTGTGAAATGAATGTTGTAAACATAAACAAGGCTAATTACCATGTTATGAAGCCCATCTCCCACCTATCCATACATCACCCCACCCACACAACACCCCCACCTACCCACACACACGCGCACCAAGGGACACATACACACCCCCACCTACCGACACACACGAACACCAAGGGACACATACATACCCCACCAACCGATCCATCCACCTCCCGCACATCCCCCACCCACACACACTGCCCTCACCTGATCCCCCAACCAAAACACACTCGCCACCCACAAACATTCCCCCACCAACCCACACATCCTACGCCCATCCACATACACATACTACCCCACACATCCTCTCCCCACCCACACCTCAAACCACCCATCCCCCAGCCACATCTCCATCGACAACATATTCCCCACCCATGCACACAATCCCCCACCAACCCACACATCGCACATCCACTCACACATTCCCAAACCATACACACACATCCCCACCAACTGACATGTCCCTACCCCCACCCCACACACACACATCTCTCTAACCACCCATACATCCCCAATCCACTAACACACACCCCACCACCCACACATACAACTTCCACCCACCCACACATGCCTTAACCTAATCCCCCACCACACAATCCCCCACCCGCACATCACATACACCTCCTATCATGCACTATTCCCAACCCACGCACCACACACACACATATCCCTCACCAACACATCCCCACTTACACACCACACACATATCCCCCACCCAGATACCACACAATATTCCCACCCACACCCATACCCTTACCCATCCACCCCACATACCCCCACTTACACAACACAAAAACAAAACAAAACACAAAAATCCCCCACCCACACACACATACCTCACCCACACAATATCCCCAACCAACACACCACACACCTCTCCCCACCCACACACGCATTCCCTACCCGTCCACCAACACACACTCACTCACGCATACATTCTCCACTACGCACCCACACCCCCCCCCCCCCAACCAAACATCTCTCGATCACAATACCCCTACCCCACACACATCCTCCACCCACTCACACATCCCACCCCGACACATACAACTCCCTCACCCACTTTAACATCCCTAAGCCACTCACTCACACACCCCCACCCACACATTCCCCATCCAAACACACACATCTCCCACCAACACTCCCCCACATACTTCCCCCAACCACCTCAATCCCCTACTCACCCATACATATACCCCATTCATACGCACATTCCCCGCACCCATCACACACATCCCCCACACCACACACTATCCTCCACCCATACCTCCACAAACATACCCTCCACCCACACATCATTCACACATCCCCCACCAACACACCGCACAAATATCTCAAACCCACACACCATACACTTCTCCCCACCCACCCTTGCATCCCCAATCCACCCAACACAATCCCCTACCCACACAACCCCGCCTCCTACACATACTTCCTCAAACCGTCCACACATCTCCACCCACATAAACACACATCCCCTTCATCCGTCCCATACACATATCCTCCACCCATACACACATCCCCCACACCCATTCCAACACCCCTACTTTCACCCCCACACATCCATCCACACATCCCACCAACACCCACAAATACCACTACCCACCAAAACCAACACACCCCAACCCATCCAAACGCATACCCCCACCCACACACCCCCCACCCACACACCCACTACCCACACATATCCCCACACTCACACATATCCTCCACATACACTCACACTTCCTCACATCTAGACACATACAAAATGTCTCACGATAGTATTGAAACTAGTATGAAGAAACTCTCACACTTTACTCACACATATACACTGACACTTGTCATGAGCAGTCTCATAAAAATGTTAAACATGGAGAAAAATGTGTACATAAAATGTATGTGACGTAAAAATAGTGATGCTCTCTCTCTCTCTCTCTCTCTCTCTCTCACACACACACACACACACTCACTCACTCTCACACATTCACTCTTCCGCTCATTCATTCACTCTCCCGCTCATTCACTCTCCCGCTCACTCATTCACTTTCCCGCTCACTCATTCACTTTCCCGTTCACTCATTCACTCTCCCGCTCACTCATTCACTCTCCCGATCACTCATTCACTCTCACGCTCACTCGTTCTGTCTCTCATTCACACTCACTGACTCTCTCACTCAAACTACAGTAATGAACATTAGTTTATATTATGCATGATAAAATCAAATGGTATTTAACTGATAATATGACAGATGAGAATACACAAACATATGGATTCGCGTGTTACATAACATGCGTGTTACATGACATGCATCTGCTCAGCTCTCTCTCTCTCTCTCTCTCTCTCTCTCTCTCTCTCTCTCTCTCTCTCTCTCTCTCTGTATTCTTTCATATACACACACTCACACGCGCTCACACACATACACTAACACATCAACTCTCCCACTGTCTAACTCTCTAACACACAATCCTTCACACACACACACACACACACACACACACACACACACACACACACTCACTCTCTCAATCACACTCTCTCACACATACACATACACATGAACGCATGCACATGAACGCACGCACGCCTACATTCCCTCACTCACTCTCACACATACACGTACGAATGCATGCACTGACACATTCCCCCACCATTTCTCGCTCAATCACTCTCTCCACACACACGCATGCACGTGCACACACACGCATCCACTCTCTCCCTCTCTCTAACACCCACTTCTCTCTCTCTCTCTCTCTCTCTCTCTCTCTCTCTCTCTCTCTCTCGCTCCCACACGCACACACATATATAGTGAACAATTATAGTTAAACAATTATAATGAACAATTATACTGAACAATTATACCAGTAAATGAATTATGGTGGCATATAGTCGGTATGGATTAAGTATTGAAAGAGTTTTCGGTTAAATGTGTAGGGACTCATTGGAGTTTTCAGATCTGGAGGCAGATCATTCCATAAGTGAGCACCAGAATAGGAGAAACATTTTTTGTATAGGTTCAATCTAGGCTTTGAGACATGTAACAAATTTAGGCGCTTGCTGTTCATTGCATTAGATTGAATCAGCAATCAGTAATGATGATGATTGTGGTGGTGGTCGTGATAGTGGTAATGATGATGATGATGGTAGTGTTAGTGGTGTTGTTGGCTGTGGAAGTGGTAATAATAATGATGGAGATGGTGGTGGTGGTGATAGTGGTAATGATGATGATTGTGGTGGTAGTGATAGAGGTAATGATAATGATTGTGGTGATGGTGTCGGTGGTAGTGGTAATAATGACGGTGGTGGTGTTGCTAGTAGTAATAATGATGATGTTGGTGGCGGTGGTAATAGTGATGACCATGATGGTGGTGGCGGTGGAGGTGGTGGTAGTGGTAATGATGATAACTGTGACGATGGTGGTGTTGATGGTCGTGGTGGTTGTAGTGGTGGTAGTGGTGATGATGATGGTGGTGATGGTAATGGTGATGATGCTGGTGGTGGCGGTGGTAGTAGTGATGATTATAGTGATGGTGGTAGTGACAGTGGTGATACTGCTGGTGGTTGCGGTGATGGTGATGGTAGTAATGATGATGATGGTTACGGTGGTGGTTGTGGTGATGACGATGATTAGGACATCAGTGAGGCTATATATGTTACGTCGAATAATTACATTACAGTCCTGGTATGAAAAGATTCAAACAAGCACACAATCCTCTACACACGCCTTGAGAACTAGAGAAATTGGTGACAGCTGGCAAGATTGGAAGAAAAGAACAAAGATACGATAGAGAAGTAAATAACTGGATGGCTTAACCACGACGCATGGTCGGGACAAGAACACAGAGCTGATCCACGACTCTGGTGATCATGTGAGATAGCGAAACATGACCAGCCACGCCTATCAGCATGGCACATGATGATGAAGCGTATTTGGCACATGGCCTTAGTCCCATGATATTTACACCATTCAATCAGTGATGTGGCCGGTACCACACCAGTCGCCATTCAATCAGTGATGTGGCCGGTACCACACCAGTCGCCATTCAATCAGTGATGTGGTACCACACCAGTCGCCATTCAATCAGTGATGTGGTACCACACCAGTCGCCATTCAATCAGTGATGTGGTACCACACCAGTCGCCATTCAATCAGTGAATGTGGCCGGTACCACACCAGTCGCCATTCAATCAGTGAATGTGGCCGGTACCACACCAGTCGCCATTCAATCAGTGATGTGGCCGGTACCACACCAGTCGCCATTCAATCAGTGATGTGGTACCACACCAGTCGCCATTCAATCAGTGATGTGGTACCACACCAGTCGCCATTCAATCAGTGATGTGGTACCACACCAGTCGCCATTCAATCAGTGAATGTGGCCGGTACCACACCAGTCGCCATTCAATCAGTGATGTGGTACCACACCAGTCGCCATTCAATTAGTGATGTGGTACCACACCAGTCGCCATTCAATTAGTGATGTGGTACCACACCAGTCGCCATTCAATTAGTGAATGTGGCCGGTACCACACCAGTCGCCATTCAATCAGTCATGTGGTACCACACCAGTCGCCATTCAATCAGTGATGTGGTACCACACCAGTCGCCATTCAATTAGTGAATGTGGCCGGTACCACACCAGTCGCCTTTACTTCCCAAGTCATTCTCTGGTACCCATGTTAGGATGATTGAACCTGTGAGCCCAGACATCCGCCTAGATGCGAATTCAAACCGAGGATCATTGGGATGACAGGCAAATGTACTATCCTCTGGAAGCTCACAGAAAATGTCACGTTATCACAAATCTAGCTTTGTGATTGCTCATAAATACAATTTGGGAAAATTAATGTTGTAGTTTTCTCATCTTCCACTCACTACATGGTCATGTCGCGTTGTTTTTTTTTAACTTGTTATGTCCAAACTTAACAATCGGACGTTTACAGTTAAGTTGTTTACAGTGCATGTACACTTTTATATTTACTTTGTAATGTAGTGTTTTTTCAAGTAGTTGTATGGGTGTGTGTTTGTTGTATGGGTGTGTGTTTGTTGTATGGGTGTGTGTGTGTTGTATGGGTGTGTGTTTGTTGTATGGGTGTGTGTGTGTGTTGTATGGGTGTGTGTTTGTTGTATGGGTGTGTGTTTGTTGTATGGGTGTGTGTGTGTTGTATGGGTGTGTGTTTGTTGTATGTGTGTGTGTTTGTTGTATGGGTATGTGTTTGTTGTATGGGTGTGTGTTTGTTGTATGGGTATGCGTTTGTTGTATGGGTGTGTGTTTGTTGTATGGGTGTGTGTTTGTTGTATGGGTGTGTGTTTGTTGTATGGGTGTGTGTTTGTTGTTTCTGTGCTAACGAAGGCTACGTCCATTTTGTTACTTGTCATCGTGTTCTAGTACAGCCTACCGTGCACTTCTCGTGTTTTGGTGATTCATTGACAATGCATGTAACAAACCGTCTACATAGTTGCTCGTCGTCTTCATGTTCTTGTTCTTGTTCTTGTTCTTCTTCTTCTTCTTCTTCTTCTTCTTCTTCTTCTTCTTCTTCTTCTTCTTTTTCTTCTTCTTCTTCTTCTTCTTCTTCTTCTTCTTCTTCTTAATTTCTTTGTTTCTTTCTTTGTTAACTTGTTTATTTTTGCCTTACTGTATTTCTTTCATACCTGCAAAGACACACATGTCCTCAACCATCATAGACATTACTGCGAGAAGTCGTTTATCACACATGGTGTTTTCTAAATGATTTTTTTTGTTTGGCGGGGGTAGGGATGGAGGAAATCAATCGCTTTGAACTCAAGCGTAGTCCATACACGTGCTGTTACTTCTAGTGCACTGGACTGATTTTTGCGTGTGGATTAATTTTCTCTATTACCAGTGCCCCTCGCCATCAGGCCAATCTACTCCTAATTCTGAGGTACTTGTAATTCACGTCCCCAAGTCAAGGACGAAAAGTCAACATTTTAGTCCAACTGACCGGTGTAGTTGTTGAACCTGTTAACTCGACATCAGCACTCCGGGTGTTAAGAACGAACGTCTTATCCATTCGGCCATGCTGACCTAACAGAAATTAATCAAATGGGGAGGAGGTGGACGGAGCTGCCTAAGGATATCAGGGCTTGTCTAGTTGTCTCCATAAACTCCACAATGGCATTAGTCTAGTTCTCTCCATGAGTGAGTGGGTTGGGGGGGGGGGGGGTCTTTGCCCCGGTGTGGGTGAAGGACGAAAGACGAACGAAAGAAGAAGTGGAAGAAGAAAGCCAGATGGCCAGTCAGCTTTAATGAATGTGAAAGGATCCTTTACTAAACTCCGGGACTCGAACCTTGCACGACCGACTGAAAACAGAGCCTCTGGTGTAATTATACCAGCGGCTAATTAGACATCCCTAGACACAGTGTCTTCTTCAGGCAGGTCTATATCCTCCAAATATGTGCAGAGTTCGATGATAAGCCTTGGTCGTGCATTGAAGTACGCGTATTCCTGAGGCGCTGTCGTCGCGGGAGGCGGAGGGATCAAATCCTGGCCTGATCACAATAGCTTACAATTATAAACAGGGTTGAAAAAGCAAGAGGATTCACTTCATTCCTCCGGGTTTTATCCCATAACGCTCGGTTTATTTCCGCAGGGCGGCCTGTCGAAAGCGTCGCACTAAGAACGAACTCCGTAGATCCAGCGACGACCTCCTGGAGTCTCCGAGAAAACTGCACTCGCGAACCGAACGACGCAGCCCGGAATCGAACCTACTGCCTTCGGAACGCGAGCTAAGCCTTTGAGACTCCAGCTTGCAATTCTTATGTTGTCTGGTGTGTTCTCTAATCTCTGCTTCTGGCCTGGACGTCTATGAATGTCGATTAATATGTATGAATGTACAGTAATACCCCGGTGTTCGTTGATTTCGGTTATCGTCGGTTTCAGTGTTTGTCGATTTTTCGGAGAAAAATTTGTCTCGGTTTTCGTCCATTGCCTCGGATTTCGTTGGCGTACCCATGTGACCTCACTGCCAGTTTAGCAAAAAGAAATGGACCCACGCTTTTCATTGTTTTTGTGCATTTTTTTTTTTTAATTGATTGTGAGTGCTAATATTACTATCACATGTAAGAGATTACTGTGTATACAATATTCGGTGTCTCATCTTATCTCATCATGTTCCTCTTGTACCTTGTTTTGTCGAGGTGATGTATAAATAGCGGGAGAGTGCCCGCTTATGGGCTTTCGTTTATACTTCTTCGTTTTTGTCTACGAGCAGTACGAAGATCCCTTGCCGGCTTGCTAGGCCAGTCGCAGGTTTAGGACAAAAATCTGACCATAGGGAGTCCATCCCCTATGGCGAGCCATATCCCTGTTAGCCCATGACCTCGCGGTCATGGTTTCCCAGTCTACACATCGCGGAGGTGGGGTTGACTTGTGTAGTCTGCGGGTCATCGGCAGGTTACTAATTTTCACTTTTCACACCTCCTGGGAGAGGCTGGCAGATCCTAACCCTATATTCGGTGTAATGTATTTATTTTGCGTTTGTCAGTTTCAAAATGTAGTAAATCACATATGCTCAAATCTCATTGTCCACGTGACCACGTATTGTTTTAGTATTAAACACCATATTTATTATCTATAAAATGTGTTTTTGGTATGTATTGTGGAGTTTCTATACCGAATTTGTTGGATTTACAACGATTTATATGAAAATAATTACCTCTGTTTTCATCGGTTTCGGATTTTACCGATTGTTTTCGGACGGATTATCTTGGGAAAACGAGCTATCATTGTATTTCGCATGCGGACAAGACAGCTAAATCTTACCTCTTGGCTGAAAGTCTTCTGGAAAGCAAGGCGGCGTTTTGCCGTTTCCGTTACATCTGGTTTCACGTTCATATTGAGTTATCTTCTCGCAGAAGTTGATCAGTCAGTATCAAGATTTTACTTCGATGTGTATGGCTCTAATTCGTCGATAATGGCCCTAGTTCGTCACTTATGGTTCTAGCTCACCGCTTATGGCGCTATCTAGCTTCGAAAAACTGTGGCTAGCTTATTTTGGCTCTAGCTAGTTGCTTAAGGCTCTAGCCAACAAAGTCTCAAAGATACCTTCGCTATTTACTATTTACGTTAAATAACGCCGTTTATAAGAATATTACGTCTTAATTAATTTTTTCCAGTGGCTGTGTTGTGAAATATCCAAACTGCATTCATTTACAACTTAAAAACTTCAGAAAACGTTATGAAACAATACCCAGTGTATCTATATTTCAAACTAAACAGAACTCTGCGTTATGTACACTTGAATGTTAACAACAGCAATCAATAACCCTATCTAAGCGCATTTATCTTTTAAAGCAGATGTAGAGTAGTGAATGTGGCTATTTAGGTAGGTACGTTGTTAACCGTTGATTACAATTCGTTAGCACAAAGACACTGTTAAATATTTCATTAATTTTGAGGACCGGTAGAGATATCTACAGCTGCCAGAAGAGGGCGCCCAATCCAATACTTTTCCCACAAGCGGGGTATGTCTGCCCACGGATGGAACTCCCTCCCTTTTCCTAGTGACGTCACTAAGTACAAAACTCACTTATGGGGGGTCCTACCGCCAGAAATCAACCAACGAAAAAGCAGAGATCCTCTTTCTTTTTTCACCTCTTTATTTTATATTCTAAAACTCATTCACAGAAAACTCAATATTTCTGTCCAATCACGAAGGTCCGTGAATAACTCTTGTCACCGCCTTTTCAATAGGGCCATTAGGCGAGCATGCGCATTTGCTATTCATCCAACTTCCTGTTTCCGGCGACAATTGTGTGGCTGGCGGCCAACTTTAATTTAGTTGGGTCACAAATCAGAAAACGTCGGTTGCTAGGGAGGAATCAACTCAAGCACTTCAGAGACAAGTGACAGTCTGAGAAACCAGGCCTCTCTAGTCTCAGCCTCATTGTGAGCGGTTCAAAGTTTCTCCCAGTCCACGGAAAGCGCACTAAAAATGTCAGAAAGGTTGAGAATGTAGTTTTAATTGCCGAGATCATCAAAGAAATCTGGAAATTCCGTCTTGGTGTCAGAACAGGCGCAACAAATTTGTCCATTAACTATCGATAATGACATTAAGATAATATTTTAATTGCTTATTTATAGAGCCATTATTATCACCATGGGAATATTCTTTAACAAGTTAATCGATACAATTATCTCGGAGCAGTCATAACATCTGATGGGAGATGCCTTAAAGAGATTAGAACAAGAATCGACATGGCGACGGTAGCCTTTTGCAAGATTGAAAAAATACTGACTAATAAAAAGATATCATTTGTAACAAGAAAAATGGTGTTGAAGTGCCACATAGAATCTATACTTTTGAGTGGATGTGAAACGTGGACGATGAGCAGACAAGCTGGAAAACATATAATGGCTGTGGAAATGTGATTTCTGGGGAAAATGCAAAGAATATAAAGGACAGACAGAAAAACCAATGACCATGTCCTGCAAACAAGCAAATGAAAACCGTAAACTGATTAGATAAATTAGTCGTAGACAGTCACAATGTTTGGACACGTTCTGAGAAGAAATAAATTGGAAAACTTGGTGACAACTGGCAAGATTGAGGGGAAAATAACAAGGAAAAAAGAAAATTTCTTGCGTATGCCTTACGGGACGTTGCAGTCAACACGAGCATTTTAAGCTGCTGTTGATGTACTAGGCAAGTGTTACGTTCAGTAGTTTGCCATTGCTTTCTGAACGACCGGCCCCAATACCTTTTTCGAAAAAACCAGCACCGCTGTGTTTCGAACCCGGGTATACGGGCTCACAAACCGCGTTCGCAAGCCCTTAGCCACAGAGACAAGGAAAAAGCAGAGAAGTAAATATCTGGATGGCTTGACCACGTGGCATGGTCGAGACAAGAACACAGAACTGATCCACTACTCTGGTGATCGTATGAGATGGCGAAACATACCCGACCACGCTTATCGGCATGGCACATGATGATCATCACCATATACCTACAAACTGGGGTGGGCGAGCTCTACATATCCCCGCCCCTCTTCGGTGTTCTGGATCAGTTCTGTTGATGACATTTCTCCATTCTATCAAAGCAAGTGGACGTGGTTACTGCAGCTTTCCGCTAGTTGGTGAACGAACTGTATACGCATGTTGTGATTGTGAATGATTCAGAAAGCATGATCGCAAAGTTGACGACTGACATGCTTCGTGTTGAATGCTATGCATCAATTCAGATGTCGCGGGTTGTGAGCATTCGCTGGTGGATCTTTTCTCCAGGACACAGCTGTGGTTGCGAATGAACAAGCAGACAGATTGTCTGGTGCTGCATCATTGAGGGGTGATTTCAAACATGATAAGGCGGGTGTGGTGAAGACCCTCTGGAAGCGAATGAATAATGCAGAAGTACAGATAATGTAGATAATATACAGAGAAGTAATCTCTAATGCCTGTCTCACGATGTTTCTAATGCATATTTTCCCATGTCTGTATCGCCTATTTTCCCATGTCTCTAATGCCTATTCTCCCATGTCTCTAATGCCTATTGTCCCATGTCTCTAATGCCTATTTTCCCATGTCTCTAATACCTATTCTCCCATGTCTCTAATGCATATTTTCCCATGTCTCTAATGCCTATTCTCCCATGTCTCTAATGCATATTTTCCCATGTCTCTAATGCCTATTCTCCCATGTCTCTAATGCCTATTCTCCCATGTCTCTAATGCCTATTGTCCCATGTCTCTAATGCCTATTTTCCCATGTCTCTAATGCCTATTCTCCCATGTCTCTAATGCCTATTTTCCCATGTCTCTAATGCCTATTCTCACATGTCTCTAATGCATATTTTCCCATGTCTCTAATGCATATTTTCCCATGTCTCTAATGCCTATTTTCCCATGTCTCTAATGCCTATTTTCCCATGTCTCTAATGCCTATTTTCCCATGTCTCTAATGCCTATTCTCCCATGTCTCTAATGCCTATTTTCCCGTCTCTAATGCATATTTTCCAATTTCTCTAATGCCAATTCTCCCATGTCTCTAATGCTTATTTTCCCATGTCTCTAATGCCTATTATCCCATGTCTCTAATGCCTATTTTCCTGTCTCTAATGCCTATTTTCCCATGTCTCTAAAGCCCATTTTCCCATATCCCAAATGCCTATCTTCCCATGTCTCTAATGCCTAACTTCCCATGTCTCTACTGCCTATGTTTCGTGTTTTGTTCCGAGCCGTTTGGTTCGCATTCCTCAGCTAGATACGTGTAATTTCTGCCCAACACATGCAGGTGTGCGGGGAAATGAACGGTCGGATAGATGGGCTGCTGCTGCTGCCCCTTCAGGCTGAGAGCTACTTTACGATGATATGATGTGCTGAAGACTCACTGGGACCAGGCGGAGACAGCACATTAAGAGAGTGTCCGTATCTGGAAAGACTAATTTAGGAGTGGGTATAGTGTACGGGCCATACCCATACTTTCAGCAAGGGAATTTTGCAGTTGCTCTTGTGGATTGTCCGGAGAGCACTGATGTAGTTTCTTAAACCATGTATTATTCATCAAGACCATTGTTCATCTTTCTGTTATAGTTATATATACAATGTTCTACCTTCATTAGCGTCCTCCAGGCAATTGCCAGTTGCAGTATCCCGCACTATGTATTCGCAACAGTCGTCTCTTACACGACACAATGCAAAACGCGCCTGCGTGCCTAGTGTGTGACCCTTTGAAAGTAAAGTTTGTTGGTTGGTTCGTTTGTTCAACTCTGCAATGTAGTTATAAATATGATGTCAATCGGCAATTTTGCCAGTTTTGCAACACGTCATTTCAATTGTAGCCAGTTAACAACACATGTCATATCAATTTCAGCCAGTTAGAAACAAATGTCATTTAAAGGGGAGTTCCCGTGGCGAAGTGGTTACGCTGCCTACCTCTCGCTCCGAAGGTTGTGAGTTCGAGTCCGGGTTACGACATTCGGTTCACGGGTGCAATTTTCTCCGAGACTTCTGGGGGTCGTCGCTGGAGCTACTGAGTTCGCGCTTTGTGCGATGCTTTCAGCGGACCCTTCTACGCAGAGACCGAGCAATATGCGATTACACCCGGTGCAATTAATTCGACCGTTTTGCCTTTTAAACTCTTTCTATCTGTTTTCTTTTTCTTTTTTTTCCTTTCTTTTTTTGTTCTTTTGTTTTTCTTCCTTTGTTCCTTTTTTTTTTTTGTATTCCTCCCCCCCCCCCACCCCCCACCCCCATTTTTTTTTCTTTTGCAATACAAATAGTATTTATATCATAAAATACAACATACTGAAGAAGTTAAGACTAAAAAAGGTTTGGCAGATAAATCACGTGTCATGGCAGTTGAAAGCGCTGCCTATGACAACAGCTGGACAAAATTAAATGTAGGTTAGCTGTGACTTAGCGGCAGTGAATGCTTTTCACAATTTCCAGACATTCGGAATCGAGGCTTCGATATCAGCTGCAGACTATTATGAAGCAGACGACCTTGCGTTTATTTCAATAGTATGGGCGTCAGTCGTACATAAAGTAAGTAATGGCAAACAATTGACCGTAAACATAGTCTAGTAAATCACAAACCTCCACAAAATGCTGGTGTTGACGTCCTGTAAAAAACATAAACTAACCTTAGGTTAGATCATTTACTATTGGAGAGGAAACACAGAGGACGGTGCAGCGACAAGACCTCATCAGCAAACATCGGTGCTACTGTATGGGTCAGAATCATAAAGATCAAGGAACACAATTTACAAATAAACTACAAATGTTTACTAATTGGTGTCTGTGCAAAAAAACAAAAAACAAAATTAATAAAATGGCGTGACGCAATCTTCAATGTGGAGCTCATGGAGAGAAGTAGACAAATGCCAATGTGGAGCTCATGGAGAGAACTAGACAAATGCCAATGTGGAGTTCATGGAGAGAACTAGACAAATGCCAATGTGGAGTTCATGGAGACAACTAGACAAATGCCAATGTGGAGTTCATGGAGATAACTAGACAAATGCCATTGTCGAGTTCATGGAGAGAACTAGACAAATGCCAATGTCGAGTTCATGGAGAAAACTAGACAAATGCCAATGTGGAGTTCATGGAGAGAACTAGACAAATGCCAATGTGGAGCTCATGGAGAGAACTAGACAAATGCCATTGTGGAGTTCATTGAGACAACTAGACAAATGCCATTGTGGAGTTCATTGAGACAACTAGACAAATGCCATTGTGGAGTGCATGGAGACAACTAGACAAATGCCAATGAACCAAGAGGTGAAGACAAGATGCTGGCACTGTAAGGGCCATACATTGAGAAAACCCGAGAGTAAGTAGAAAACGCTTACACCATTCAGGAATAAATACACACGCATTGTTTGACACTCATAAAAGTAGGAGTACGAATTAGAGCCGGGATTCGAACGTGTCAACCTGGCTAATGAAGACACCTTTCCGGGGTGGCTGGTTGGTCATGCGTCGAAATACGCTCGTTCCTGTTTCGGGAGGTTGTCGTCATTTGGTTCCAGTCCTGGACGGTAACTATAGCTGTCAATGTTTATGTTACCTAGCGCATCCTCTAGTCTTTAATTCGTACCCCTACATCTATGGGCCCCAAAACATACGTGTGTATTTTATTTATGAACAGTCTTACTCGGCTTTAAGGGTTCTCCAATTGATATTTCTGTGTATAAAAGCACTAGTCTGGGACACACAGATCAAAAGAAGTAGAGGAAGATCTGAACACTAACGGAAAAGAGTAGTAGAAACATGCATGGACAATATGAGAAGGACATGGGCAGAACTGACTGAGATGGCTAAAGATGGGGAAGGGTGTATTGGATGGGGTCCCTTGAAGTGAGTTGGTTGGAGGTTTAGGCCCCAATGGGAGATAGAGGACACAAGAAGAGGAAGGATCTAATGTGAGAGCACACGAAATAAAGGATAGCATTTTCGTAATTTAGGCAATAAGTCACTATCACTGAATGTAAGAAAGAGAGTGCTGACATGCTGTTTAGAACCAGTTTTGTTATATGGCAGTGAATCTATGAATGTAAATGTACATATATGGTGTATTTTTAATGACGGGTTTTTTGGAAATATTGCCGTTCAATGTTTTGTATTCACCCTCTGAGCAGAGTAACTGATTCAGAAAGCATGCTGAGGAAGGTGAGGACAGGCAGGCTTCGTGCAGAGTGGCTTGCTTGGCTTCGGAGGTCACGGTTGGCAAGCATCACCTGGATCTTTTCTCCGGGGCATGCCGGTGTGCTGGGGAATGAACAATGGGATAGATTGGCTGCCTCGGCAAAACTTGGTGGAGTATTGATGCATGACAAGGCAAACGTGGTTGCGGCCTTGTGGGAGCACGTGTACACCTCGGAGGAGCAAATGGATCACCATAGTCTGGTAAGAATGAGGCAGCGAGGTGTGACGAGGGGAATCTGGCCGACGCTCGACGCTCAGAGGAAAGGCGAGACGGACATATAATCAGATTGCTACTGGAACTATTAGTGTTGGAACTCTTCGCTGGCTGCTGAGGATGGGGACGGAGCGCTTATGGGAATGCCTCGAATGCTGTGATGTCGGTTCCTAAAGCAATCAATCAATCAATCCTCTGTGGAGATCGTGCAACATAATAGGTAAATGCAAAACGTGGAACGGCAATATTTTTTTTAAATCCGCACTGTGATTCGGGATAGATTCTTTCAGCAAGAATGTGTAGTCTTTTTTAGGATTACTCAAGCGAAAATCTTGCCTGTACTGCTGAGTATGGAAATACCGTAACAGTTGTTGCAGTCGCTTCTGCCACCTTTGTTTTTATAAATGGTAACAATGTTTGCGTTCCTCATATCTTGTGGTACTGATTTTTCTTTCCAGCAGAGCTGAAATATTGCATACAGTTCTGGGATCATTATTTCTTTGCCACATTTAAAAATTTTAGGTGGAATACTATCTTTTCTTGGTGCCTTGTCTGATTTGAGAGTGTCTAGTTATCCAGGGCATGCATGGTGGACTGTTGTTCAATGGCTTCCAGAGCTTTTTCTCTGACAGTTTTCTCCACTGAGTATATCTCTGAGTAGTGTTCTACCCAGCTATCCATTTGTTTCGCTCAATCTTTTATAATTACCCCCTGTGTTGATCGTAAAGGGGAATTCTTATTTTCTGATAGACCGACAGTTTGCTTGATGCCCTCGAACATTCCTCTTATATTTTCAGTGTCTGCATAAGTTGAAATTTGAGCAGAGAGCTGTAGCCATTGCCTGTTCGCACATTTTCTTGCGGTCTGTTGTACTGTTTCTGGCCGTTCGCAATGCCTGCAATGTTTTCTCTGAAGGTCACGTTTTATACACTGAGAATGCATGTCTCTTTATCTCCAGGCCTGGGAGCATCTCTTCAGAGTGTGCTTCAAATCAGTCGGTTGACTTAGTTTGATTCTTGCCAAATGTTGATAGTCCTGTATTGTAGATGGTGTCGCGAAAATGACTCCATCTCTCGGTGGCAGTTCCATCTGTGGGGCCAGGCAGTCTTCGCCAGAGCCTGGGTGAATTTGTTGACCTTCTCTTTGTTTTGGGTGCCGCTGGTGTCAATGCGTGGTCTTCCTTATGCTCTGCTTCTGTAGATTCTCTTGGGCTTTATCTTCACCTTGCTGGAAATGAGTGAATGATCGGTGTTGCAGTCAGCACTATGATAGCTACGAGTCAGCCGTACATTGCGGAAATTGCTGCGTTTGGTGAGCACCAGGTCGAGTTGGTGCCAGTTCTTTGATCTGGGGTGCCTCCATGGCACCTTGTGTTGTGGTTTTGTATCAAAGAAAGTGTTGGTCACGCACAGATTATGATGGCTGCAGAATTCCAAGAGACGTTGTCCATTGTCATTGATCTTCCCAACGCCAAACTGTCGTTGACATGAAGGCCAAGATTTGTGGTCGGAGCCAACCCTGTCGTTAAAGTCCCCAGGGATAAAAAGATGTTTCTCTGGTATTTCACTGACCACATTGCTAAGGTCGACATAAAAATTATCTTTAGATTCTGATGCTGCAGTTAGTGTTGGGGCGTAAACGCTTATAATACTAAGTGGGCCTGCTTCTGTCTGAGGTTGGAGCTTCAGCATTCTTTCAGTGCCATCACTTGGTGGTATGATGGACTTAAGCAGCTTGTTTCTGATAGCGAAGCCAACTCCATGCTCCCTGGTCTCTCCGCACGGCTTGCCATGCCAGTAGAAAGTGAAGTCCCTCTCCTTGATGTTTCCAGATTCTGAGAGTCTGGTCTCTTGCAGGGCGACAATGACTATCCCCAGTCTGAGTTGTTCGTTGTTTATCACTGCAGTTTTGCGGGCATCGATAATCTCCTTTAGATCGTTTGAGATGCCAAAGGTCATGGATCTTACGTTCCATGTTCTCAGCCTTAGGGCCGGTTGTTTTTCTTTGTTTTTCTTGTTGCTATGTGTATAAATTGCGGTCCGTGTGTCAGGATTTTGTCCCTAAGCTCCACATACCCCCAGGAGCAGATGTGCTGTGGCGAGACAGCACCTTATTGACTGGGAGATATCCAGCTTAGGCGGGCGGTAGCTGTCTAGTGAGATACGATGATCTCTCGCACCGTCGGAAGCAACCCTTGGCGCCTCGCTCAACACCAATCGAGCATTAAAACTTATAACCGGTAACTGCTGCTTCCCGTGTTGTGTCACTGCTGTTACGTGGTGCTGAAGTGACCTCTTCAGGGCACAAGCCTGATCAATGGAAATCGAAGAACCAGCTGTTGCTCAGTAGAAAGTTCCCCCTCTCCACGTCGCCTGTCTTTGACAATTAAACTGGTTAACCCAAACCATGACAAGGGCTTGCATTTATAGAAGTCAGGTTTTTTGAAGTCTTTCCTCCAAACTCGTTTTCTAGGTGGCTGTGTTGCTGGCCTCGCCTCTCCCTGTCAAACTAAACTACCAGCAGGGTTTGCAACAACGATGCTAGAGCACCACAGATGTGGAGAACAATGGAGATGCTTGGTTCGTTGGCCAAACTGCAATGTTTGCTTTGGACGTAATTGCGCTGTGCCTGTTTACAATAGAACTGCGATATTTGCTGCGCCTTTTGGCCGACACATCCGACTATTTCAAGTATTTGTTGGCCAGGTTAGCCTTCCCAGTCTCAGTTTGTTCAAAACAATGTATTCCCTTCATCATCGTCATCCAATGCCTTGTCAGCTGATGTGGGCGATGATGCTTCTCCACAATTAATGATCTGCAACGTCATGGATGATTTCGTGTTTTGACTCCCTTCCGTGCCATAACACAAGACTGTCAAAGATCACCACACGCTGTCTTCCTCTACCTCTCTTTCAACAAATCCTTCCAGTTGTCACATGTTCCAGTTTTTGTCTTCTCATAACATGGCCAAAAACGATGATTGCCTCTTTCTGATGTTTGTGGTAAGCTGTCTTTGCCACCTAGCTTCTCTCAAAATGTCCTGATTGCTCATTTTGAATAACCAATTCATTTTCAGCATTCTTTATAAAACGACATCTCAAAGGCTTTCAGTACTTTTTTCACATGTTTACTATATGTCCAGGATTCGTTAAAACTCCATTGCTTCGGCGATAATTCTTTGTATTATTTATAGTTGGTTAGATACGACGGCAGGATTAATCGGTTACCCTAGTAGAGCCTGCCTGCTAGGGAAGGGGCAGGGGATGTCCCTCAGGAGTCCATACGCCTGGCGCCGCCCCGCCCGCATACCAGACGTTCCACTTTCACGACTAGCTCACCAGTGGCCATTCAGTCCTCGGCCCGTCGGTCCACCTAAACTTGGGGGTTTATAATCGGAGTTTTCCATCTCCTAGATTGGCCGCTGTAATAGCTAACGGGCCCAGTCTACCCGGGGGCAAGAGGTTCCAGCGCCTCATTCCTGTCGAACACAGTAGCTACATGTATACGGGGAACAAAACCAGTGTCATACAATATCTATGAAATAGTACCTACTACATAGTTAAAGTCACTACACAACGGAACAATAACTCTCGCAGGTAGATAGTTGAGCCCCAAACAAAGCAGTGACGACATCAGTAATCTGGTTGAACTCTGTAGTGATGAGACAACAAAATGACAATGCTTGGGTAAATTACATAGCAGATCCTGTTGTATTATAAAGTGGTGGAGTGGTGGCATGTAATGCCATCCAGTTTGCAATGTAATTGTATCACTGTTCGAGAAAGAACTGTCACTGTACTTCACACATTGAGCTCTTTAGTACTGACACAACATCATCCAGTTTTGCAATGTAATTGTATCACTGTTGGAAACAGAACTGTCACTGTACTTCACACATTAAGCTCTGTAGTACTGACACACCACCAAGTTTGCAATGTAATTGTGTCACTGTTGGAGAAAGAACTGTCACTGTACTTCACACATTGAGCTCTGTAGTATTGACACAACCCCATCCATTTTTCAATGTTACTGTGTCACTGTTGGAAACAGAACTGTCACTGTACTTCACACACTGAGGTCTGTAGTACTGACACAACATCATCCAGTTTGCAATGCAATTTTGTCCCTGTTGGAAACAGAACTGTCACTGTACTTCACACATTGAGCTCTGTAGTACTGACACACCACCAAGTTTGCAATGTAATTGTGTCACTGTTGGAGAAAGAACTGTCACTGTACTTATACATTGAGCTCTGTAGTATTGACACAACCCCATCCATTTTTCAATGTTACTGTGTCACTGTTGGAAACAGAACTGTCACTGCACTTCACACACTGAGCTCTGTAGTACTGACACAACATCATCCAGTTTGCACTGTAATTGTGTCACTGTTGGAGATAGGACTGTCACTGTACTTCTTTGTTTCAACCTACTCATCAATACGGCGGAAATACCCCACGATTGGCTGCATAGCTACCTGGTCCCACTCCCAAAGCCAGGTAAGGATCACTCCAGACTTAATAGATACCGAATCATAACTCTGCAAAACATGTATGGCTAAGTCCTCGAAAAGATAGTAGCACGCAGGCTCCAGCGACATTTGGAAAGTCGTAATCTGCTTCCCCAGGGACTCGGGAGTTACCGGTCTGGGAAGGACACCTGGGCCAATGCTGCGACTTTTGCACTTGATGTCTACGATGGCTTCCATGATAAACAGGAGACAGTGGCGGTTGCTCTTGACCTGGAGGATGCGTATAACAGGTTCAGGTATGATCGGTTAATACACACACTGTTGGACATGGGAGTCTGCCCTTGCCTTGTTAAATGGGTTGCGGCAGTCCTTTATGAGCGTAAGGTTGCACTGCGCATGGGTTCCTAGACTTCTGAGCCCTGTACTATTACACCTGGTTGCCGAAGGGATCTGCCTTGTCCCCAGTGCTCTTTAACATCTACACCAGCAAAATCGCAGCTATTGAGACACCAGGTGTGGGTAGAATCTTGACATTTGCAGATGATGTGCTGCTGTACAAACAGGGCAGAGACAGGGTCAGTTTGGCGAAAGACTTACAGTTGGCAGTAAACTGGGTAGCGGAGTGGTGCAGGGACGCAGGGGCCATTATACACTCAGAGAAGGCATCGGTTGTGTGGTAATCCCTGGATAACCGGATCGTGAAAGCAGATGTCCCAGGTATTATGTCGAATGGATGTCCTCTTAGTCAAGAGAGTAAATTGAAGTACTTGGGTATCACCTTTGTCAGGTGTTTGTCTTTTAAGGATCATGTGGAGGCCTTGGTGGTGAAGGCTGGTAGGGGACTTAATGCATTGAGGGCTATGGCAGCAACCGGGGTAGATCAGAGGATCTTGTACAGGCTCGTTCAGCAGTTAATAATTTCTGTCACTGAGTATGGTTTAGGGCTGCTGTATCAAAGAGCCAGCTTGAAAGGTTGAAGAGCATACAGAATGCTACCATGCGGTTAATCCTGGGGTGCACAAAGGACACACCAATTATATGCATGAGGCATATCCTGGCGCTATCAACAATGACGGATAGGCATAGGGTCCTTCAGGCCAAATAATACCTGAGAGTTGCTGCAGATAGGGATCACCCCCTGCATGAAGCCATGGATATGGTCAAGGGTCATAGACTAAAATGAGGGAGGTCCTGGATGGCACAGGTAGAACTATCTATACGTTAGGTGTATGATCTAGAGACTATCAATCATGAAAAAGAGTGGGTTGAAGTTCCGGAAGACATGACGGACTGGCACAATGTAATAATAACACTAGGTCGTGAGTGCAGAGAATGGGCAGCGGGCCGCACTGAGTTTGAAGTGCAACAGCTGATCCAGAGCAACACACATCAAGGTGACATAGTCATCTAAACCGATGGGTCAGTGGTGAAAACAGACGTAGTGGCTGGGACTTTATTGCAAAGGCTAATGGACGAATCTTGAAAAAGGAGAGTCTGGCATATGAGACTACGACCTCCAGCATGAGAATGGAGGTGGAGGCAGTAACAGCGGCATTTCGTTGGCTAAAGGAGACTACTGCAACACACGTTGTATTCATTACGGATTCAAAGAGTATGCTTAGTAAGGTGGAGAAAGGAATGTTTCGTGTGGAATGGCTCTCGTCGCTTCAGAGGTCACAGATTGTGAGAATTGTATGGATATTTTGCCCTGGCCATGCGGGAGTACGGGGAAATGAACAGGCTGATAGGCTAGCAGGGAATGCACCTCTTGGTGGTAGTTTGCCTATGGACAAGGGGGAGGTGGTCGTGCGCTTGTGGGACCAGGTGGAGAAGGCGGAAGAACAGATTGAGAACCCATATGTGGAAAGAATGAGATTGCGGGGAATCGGCAGGGGTTCTGGAAGAATCTCAAAACTGAGAGGGAAGACCAGGAGAACTTTTAATCAGATAGCGGTGGGGACGATTAGTAGTATGACTCTTCGCTGGTTGTTGAACGAGGGGACGGAGCACGTATGGGAATGTCCTGAGTGCAGTGATGTCGGTTCTTAACTCAACTCAACACAACTCGCAAGAACTCTTTTTTCTAAATTTCAAGGACATTGACTTATTGCACAAAACGTTCTTCATTTGACGGAATGTCGTTTTTGCTTGAATTATTCTGCTCTTTATCTCAGTGATGCATCTTCCATCTGATGTTATCCATGTGCCTAGTTATCTGAATTTCTGCACTTGCCCCAAAATAGCGTACTGTACTTTAATTGCACATTTAGGCACAATATGTTTCTTTGATATCACCATGACTTCTGTCTTTCTATTATTCAAACTAAGGCCCATGTTTTTCATTTTCTACAACCAGTGCCGACTCCGTGGCCAAAATCTTGCGAATGAGGTTCGTGAGCCGCTTACCAGGCGCTCGAAGCGCAGCCGCGACCGATTTGTGCAGCAGACCGTGTTATAACGTGTTGGTATGGGAGCCGGTCGTATAGAAAGCAATGGCAAACTACTGAACGTAAAATACTTGCCTAGTACATTAACAGCAGCTGAAAATACTGGTGTTGACTGCTACGTCCTGCAAGGGATATGCAAAATTTTTTTTAAAAAACCACTGTATCTACCATTTCCTGTAGATCCTTCTGACTTGTTATTATCAAGACGGTGTCATTAGCATAACGTAAGTTATTTATATTATGTCCATCAACCAGGCTCCCTGGCATATTTTCTGTAGTGCTCGTTATATATTCACTTTACATTGAGAACAAATCAGGAGATAATACACAACCATTCCCTTGGTGAATGTAAACACAGACACCGCAAGCAATATGTTGCAGGATTTGTTGTTTGGCATATTGCCCTGTTCTCCTCGGGTGCATACTGTAAAGTTATATATTATATGAAGTGAATACACGACTAATACTTTAGCTGAAACAGTTAAAACATATTGTCATGTGTATCGTTCGTATGGGGAGCATTTGTTATCCTCACGGTAATTTCACATTGAAAACGAACGTTCGATCTCTTGCCACTTCTCCCGCCTCCTGCACACTTACACGTAAGATGCTTGCAACCTCCAATGTCCCATCTTCGTGCTGGCCCACCTCTGCCTCTACTACCAGGAGCTTTGCTTTCCATCGATGTTCTTTCCAAGCGGCCGTCGAATCATATTGTCAAAGTAATCAAATTGTATACAGTCAAAGTAATCAAATTGTATACGGTCAAAGTAACTCAGCTTCCGGGACATGATCGTGATTATGAGCCAGTGCTCTTCGGTACTGAAGAACATCAGTATTTTTCTTGTTCTTGATCTACTATATTCTAAGAACATGTCTGTAATATCTAAGCTTCAAACACTAATGCGGGCGAATAAAGAGGCCAGAGCGAGGCCGATGCGGGTTTACTTCGTCAGTGCGGGGCAGCAACATAGAGACAAAGGAAACTGCGATGCTGACTTACCGTCCATTTTCGATGGCGCGCATGACTAGGAGCTGACTGTTGACCTAAAGGCCGTGGTGCGTACCCGGCTTGTAATCCAACAGTTTCGATTGCGACCTGACATTGTACTTTACTCCTCGTCGGCTAAGCAGTTAATAATATTTGACTTCCGGTTCCCAACATGGCGAATAGGCATTGAACCGTTAAGGCTTCTGAGGTGTTTATGCTTGTGGCTACGGTTTGCGTTCGCATTTTTCTCATGTTGGACTGGTAGTACACGGTTCCATCCCCTGCTACTGAGTGAGTGCGCGGCGCGACAATGTGAGCTGTGAAATTAGTGTGGAATGCTTGCACATCTGTCCGCTGTTGTTTGGCGGCCGGCTGTCTCTGAATTGGCTAGTTTGCCTTTTCGGTTCACGAGTGTATTTTCAGGAAATATCTGGAGCTACGGAGTTCGTTTTGTGTGCGGCGCTTTCGCGGGTCGCCCTGCGGAAAGAGACCGAGCTATGGGGGATAAAACCCGGGTCAATGAGGTCTTTCTGGTGACTGCTGATTCCATCGACGATGAACTGTATTTTTCGTGGAGGACTTTTGTGTTGGCATTCTGGTGGTGGCATTAAGCACACTATACCTGTGCGGGCTGCTGGCTTGCCGAGACTCCTGTCTGTTCCACTTTTCACACTGGGCAGTGGGGAGCATTGTGTATGATATTCACTGGCACAGGAACGGAGCATAATGGGGACGACCCGTTGCCGTGAAGTTGGAACCGCGACTAACTAACTAACTAAATAACTAAGTAGTTAACGTGATTGAGCTGACCGTTCCATGTGAATCGAAAATGGAGGAGCAGCACACGTACAAGATGGAGAAGTACGGTGACATTGTCGCAAGTCTGAGATAGGAACGATACACTGTCAGGCTATTCGCCGTGGAGGTGGGCGTAAGAGGTCTAATCTCCCAAGAACGCGGGCACAGAAACAACTTGATTAGGCAGCTGAAAAGGCCTCTTACAGGCTGTGGAACAACTAAAACATACAGTGGGACATGTCCCTACAGTAATATGTTTAACGTTTCTGTCTGTAACTGCAGGGCAACTAAATCGGAATCAATCTCTCAACTAAGAGCTACAACTTGCACTGTCTCGTGTATATAGTCTTCACTCCGAACGAGAGCAGTCTATCTATGAACAGAACTGTTCAGTGAGGGACATCGCCACACGGTAGCAGACGCCAAGTCAGGTAAATGTCAAACGAAGTCAAACCTCCAATCAATGGTGGTAGTCTTCTTGCGAGGATCGCACCCAGTAGAGACCAAGTGAGGGGTCAAGGGACCCAGAGGAAAAGCCGGCTTTCCAGAGTGCGGTGCCATGAACGGGATACGAAGAATGAACATGGCAATGAAGACGAACAGCGGTGCATTGCGAGCGTCGTGGCGGAGACGACAGAAGCAAGGGCCAGGGAAGAACCCGACTTCCCACGGCCACAGGTGCCAGGATTTGTGTGAGGGCACGGAGCACCCGATGCACAAGGCTCTCCTTCCCTAGGGAGTGGTATCTTGGGAGCAGACATTTCGCAAGTGTAGAACACGGAAAAACGCAAAACGACGCAACGACAATAGAAAAAGACCGGAAAAAAATGGCAGGGAAAAGACATCCGGAGTCATGACCCGTGCGTGCCCGTTACAGAGTCATGTTTTCTAGTCACGGACGTTTTTTGTAGTCACTGACATGTTGTCTACTTACTGATATGTTTTCTAGCCACTGACATATTTTCTATTTACTGCTATAATTACCTGGTGATAAGTTTTGATCGAAGCCTTGCTTATAATGAGCACATAGACCAGGTGATAACAAAGGCCAAGCGGGGTTTGGCTGCGATGCGGGTGATGGCGGCAGCCGATGTGAGCAGCGCAATCTATGTCGTCTGTACGAGGGGCTGGTCATGTCTGTTTTTGAGTATGCGATGACGATCCTGACTCTCAGCCGTAAGTAGATAGAAAAGACGGAAAGGATACAGAACGAAGCTATGCGCATTATTCTTGGATGTACAAGAGATACAACATGCAGGGTGATGGGCTACCTTCTTGATTTTCCAACCATTGAAGACAGAATATAAATTTGCAGAGCACGTGTCTACCTCAGAGTTAACGCAAACACACAACATCCACTGCATAGTGAAATTATGAAGGTGAAGGGCAGCAGCTTAAAAAGAGGAAGGTTGTGGATGGGCCAAGCCGAAGACATTCTTCATCAGGTATGTTCACTTGTGGACTTAGAACCTGGCGAGGAGTGGGTACAAGTGCCGACAGATTTTTGTGCATCTTTTTCTGTTTGCATACAGCTAGACAGAAAATGCAGACAAGAAAATCCGGCTGCTGTGGACGCGGAAGTACAAGCGTTGATTTTGGAGATTTCGTTAGACGGTTATGCTGTCATTTACACAGATGGGTCGGTCGTTCGACATGTGAGAAGCTCATGGGCCTTTACAGCGCAGACCGGAGGGAGAATTGTGAAGGAGGACTCTGGTGCTTTTGTTGAGAACACAAGTAGCCTGACTATGGAAGTCATGACAGTAAGTAAAGCAATAACATGGCTCGAGACACAGACATTCACTAGGGTGTGTTTCCTTAGCGACTAATGAGCATGCTCAAGGGGATAGAGATGGAGTGGATCCGAAGAGAGTGACTGCTGTCTCAGGAGCGGTCTCGGCTGGCAAAGATTAGTTTCATCTTCGTGCCAGGGCATGCGGGAGTACAGGGAAATGAGCGGGCTTTCAAGCTCGCAGGTACGGCTACTTTGGATGGCGGACGTGCCATGGACCAGATTGACATTCTGAATGCTCTACGAGAAGTAAGACTTTTGCGAGAACCACGTGATGACTGTGAATCTACAACCATGGTCAGACTGCGAGAACAGCAAATTAAAAGCGGTGTTGCCAAACAAGAACACTACACAGGAAGCCAAAGAAGATTGATAAATCAACAGAACTAGTGTCGTGAGCCGCTACACGCTGCGGGATTTGCTGAGGAGGGGATCCGAACACTTATGGACTGAATGGTTCGATGTGCAATGAGGAAGATCTAACTAACTAACTATCTAACTAGCTAACTATCTAACTAACTAACTATTTACTGATATGTTTTCTGGTCACCGACGTGTTTTCTATTTACTGACATGTTTTCTAGTTACGAACATGTTGTCTAGTCACTGATATATTTTCTAGTTACTGACGTGCTTTCTCGTCACTGACATGTTTGCTAGTCACTGACATGTTTTTTATTTATTGAAATGTTTTGTAATTGCATACATGTTTTACAGTTACTGACAAGTTTTCTAGTTACTGACATGTTTTGCAGTTACTGACAAGTTTTCTAGTTACTGATATGGTGTGTAATTACGCGGGCGAGTCAGTAAGTAAGTCACACAGTTCTATGGGATGGCAGGTAAATGTAGTTGGTAGTTTTCTACAGGTGTCATTAGGTGACAGCAACATCGAACTTTATATTACCGTTTTTCAGGTGGCGATATGTGTCTCATGCGCATGTGCAGCGCATAAACAAACTAGCGACTTTACTTACGGCGTGTACAACCAAAGAGCAACGTGCTGTTGTGCGTTGTTTGTGGACAAAAGAACTGCCTGAAAAGGACATTCATAAGGAAATGCTTCCTGTTTATGCTGACAAATGTTTGTCCCGTAAAGCGGTGCATAGCTGGGTAGAAAATTTTTCTCAAGGACGCTCTAAAATTGTTGATGAAATCCGATTCCTCTTCTTTCGTTCGCTTGAAATATGTCTATAACTGCAATGCTGTCTCTTGTATGAATTGAACTGTCTTTTTCAGTTCACACAGCGGTCCATGGAGTTTATCTTCCACTGTCGTCGCTCTAGGCCAGAAGGTTTGCCTAGATATGTTATATTTTGGGCAGTCTTGGAGTATGTGCTCTGCTGTCTGCGACGCCAATCCACATGTGCACATGGCTGTTTCACCAATCTTGAATTTTGTATACATGTGGTTGCGTAATCTATTGTGCCCTGTTCTGAGGCGCAGAATAATGACTTGTTCTGGTCTATCCATAACGTGGTCGTCATCTTGAGCAGGTTTTGGTGGCTTTCTGACTGATTTGATCATTCTTTTCTTTTGGTGGTGTGTAACGGGCACATCAGGCTGTTCTTCTTTGGCTCCTTCCTTAGCCAATTGATCAGCTCTGTCGTTTCCAGGTACTCCACAGTGGGATGGTATCCACTGTATGGTGACCTTATGCTGACTGCTAAGTTCAGAAATTAGTGTCCTTAGTACTGGCAATTTCCCAGACAGGAGCGCCTCGAGTACTGATTTTGCATCTGTCAATAGCACCACAGGTTGTGTACCATTGCTGGTATTTAGTAATTTCTCTGTTGCTATCTTGATTGCCTCAATTTCAGCATCATAGTTATGGCAGTACTTTCCTGTCGGTACTCTAGCTGTGTCCCTAGTACTATTTGGGTATTCTATGTACACTCCCGCTCCTCCATTTCGAACAGCATTTTGTGCTGACCCATCTGTGTAGACTCGGATCCAGAGGTCCTGTGGGTATTCTTCATCAAGGAAGCTGAGAGTGGCTGTTCTGCGATGCACACTGTTCTGTTCTTCCTTGTCAAATATTCCTCTCACTTTTGTCTGGATTTGTAATGATAGTCTATGCTCATCTTTCCATGGAGTTCGCTCTGGAATAGTTGTTAGGGGGATACCAACTGTGGGCAGGTCGGTGGTTTCTCTGCAGAGTCGTTTGGCCTGGTGGATAAAACTACTTCTTTTCAACCGCCCCATAGCTAGGTTTTCAAATCTGTTCTTCATAGCTTGGCCTGGCAAGCTGAGGAACTTTTCTGCTTGTATTAGCGTTTTCGTATCTCTGCGCTCACTCAGTGCTTGTGTCCTCCCCATCTTCTCCATTTCCACTATAGGGGTTGATCTCATCCCTCCTGTGGTGACTCTAAGTGCTTGATTTTGCACTTTGTCCAGCTCTTGTAGTGTGGTTTTTGATGCCGAACACCACGCAGTTGACCCGTATTCCAGGTGTGGTCGTATGCTCTGTTGATAAACTTTGCTAAGTATTTTCCCACTGGCTCCCCATGTGGTTCCACTTAGCTTTCTCAGGATGGCTATTTTCCTTCTGGCTTTTGCTACTGCTTTGTTGATGTGCTTTCTCCATGTCAGCCTCCCATCAAATGTTACTCCAGGGTATGTTGGTTCTTTATCTTCTCTTAGGGTGGTCCATTTATCTGGATGGTCACTGCCTTTTGTTTTGGAGAGAGGGTAAATAGGGTGGTGCTGCACTTGTCAGTGTTTATGCTGACACACCATCTATTTGCCCATGCAACAAATGTGTCTACAGCTCTTTGTAGTAATCTGGTGGCCACTGATGCATGTTCATTTGTGCTCCATAGAACCAGGTCATCGGCGTACATTGCCGCTTTAATTCCATGCGGTAGATTAGCAACGAGATCATTGATGAAGATTAGAAAAAGTGTGGGGGACAAGACTCCGCCCTGGGGAACACCATGACGCAGTAGTACTTTCTTGCTCTTTAGTCCGTCTATCTGTACTCGGGCTCTTCTGTTGTGCAAGTATGCTTTCACCCATTTATACATTCTTCCATTGATGAAATCCGATCTGGTCGTCCTGTTGAGATTGCAACAGAAGCATCCGTGCAGCGGGTGGAGGAGATGATTAGAGGTGACAGGCGAGTAATGATAGACTCTGTAGCATCTGCAATAGGGTGCTCACATGGTTCAGCATACAGCATAATGCATGATCGATTGAAATTTAAGAAAGTGTGCTCAAGGTGGGTACCCAGACAATTGAAGGAGGAACACAAAATGAACCGATTTGGCCTGTCCTTGCATCATCTCTGTCGATACGAAGATAAAGGAGAAGACATGTTTAACAGGATTGTTATTGCGGACGAGTCATGGATGCATCACTGCTAGCCTGAATCAAAGCGTGCTTCAATGCAATGGAAACATCCTTCTTCGACTTGTGTCCAAAAATTCAAGGTTACGCCATCAGCTGGGAAGGTTATGCTGATAATGTTCTGGGATTGTCAAGGAATGTTTTTCACCACTTTCAAGAAGAAAGGTGACAATGTGAATTTTGAATCGTACTGTGAACTTCTATCGATGCTGTATGATGCAATTCGAAGAAAACGTCCAGGACTTCTGACTAGAGGAGTGTTGCTTCGGCATGACAATGCCAGACCACATACGGTTCGATTAACTCAGGAGAAAATTAACCAACTAAGGTGGGAAGTTCTGGAACATCCACCTTACAGCCCCGACTTAGCCCCTAGCGATTTCTACCTTTATGGTCCACTGAAAACCGACCTTGGCGGGAGACGCCGAAGTTGAATGTGAAGTGAAAACATGGTTTAGAAAACAGAGCAAGCAGTTATATGCAGCCAGTTTGGAAGGACTGATATAACGATGGGATAAGTGCATCAATGTTGGTGGAAATTGTGTTGAAAACTAAAGGGACAATGTATGTATACAAATAAACTGGTTTCAAGTTGCTATCATATTTAGTTATTTTTCCACAACCATTTGGGACTTACTTATTGACTTTACCTCGTGCATACATGTTATGCAGTTATTGACATGGAACTGAGATGGAAAGGCCTTAAGGCTTGAGAGGAGCGGCTTATTATGCCAACTCAAAGTTACCTCCCAATAAAGAAGAAACACCGACTCTCCAAACGACGCTTTGTTGATAATATATGAACTTTCGACTCACGCTTACCAGATGAAGTTCAGAAACTCCAGAACACCACAAAGTGGGTAGTTCCACCAGACTGTCTCATTGATTCAAACAAGACTTTTAAAAATATCCTGTTGCTTTCCTCCGAAGTCGGAGAGTGTCTGCCTGTACGGCGAGGAACCACCAGTCTGCACACCAATAAGCCAGACATGGGACAACGGATACTCACGCAAACCTCAGGTCCTGTATGACATCACACTGATGTTGGACAACAGGATGTCTTCATCCGACATACAGGACTTTACGTTGGAGCTCAAGCCAACGAACACAGGCAAGCAAGCAAGCATCCTGTTGCTGAAGGAGGTTTTGTATTTTAGATATTGCATTGTATGTATTTCTCATAACCAATCTGTATCGTTCTTGAATCTGTTTCTTCCGGTCTTAGAATATCTTGATCAAATGTTTGTAACCTCGTTTATTAACTCTTAATTCTTGTATTTATTTGTCCACATAGTGCAGGAGCAGGGAATATCCAGGTCGCGAAATCATTTGGTCTGACCGTTTATGACACTTTAATATATTGGAGTATGTGCTTAACTAATTGATGCATTGCCTAAAGCATTTAAGAATGAATATTTGAACATCTTTGCTGAACTGATCAGTGTGGAACAAGCTGGTGTGCTGACAACTCTCAACACGAAATCTTATATCTGCGAAATGATGAGCTGAAAACTCGGTACAACAATTCCTCACCCTGGCTTAGTGGTGCGAGAACAAGCTACAGCAAGAGATAGGCTTTGCCTGCACACTTACTAATGCCACACATTGTCTTCACGCATACCAATGCCACACATCGCATTCACACGTACTAAAGTACGCATCACTTTCATGCTTTCCAATACCATACATCGCCTTCACACTTACCAATGCCATACATCGCCTTCACACTTACCAAAGCCATTCATTGTCTTCACACTTACCAATGTTATTCATCATTTTCACACTTACCAATGCCATACATCGCCTTCACACTTACCAAAGCCATGCATCGCCTTCACAATACCAATGCCATTTCTGAATCAATCTGAATCAGTATTTAGTCACTTAATCAGCATGTAGTCACTTAATCAGTATGTATTCTCTTAATCAGTATTGAGTCACTTAATCATTATTTAGTCACTTAATCAGTATGTAGTCACTTAATCAGTATGTAGTCACTTAATCAGTATGTAGTCACTTAATCAGTATGTAGTCACTTAATCAGTATTGAGTCACTTAATCAGTATGTAGTCACTTAATCAGTATGTAGTCACTTAATCAGTATGTAGTCACTTAATCAGTATGTAGTTACTTAATCAGTATTGAGTCACTTAAGCATTATTTAGTCCTTAATCAGTATGTAGTCACTTAATCAGTATGTATCCACTTAATCAGTATTTAGTCACTTAATCAGTATGTAGTCAATTAATCATTACGTAGTCACTTAATCATTATTTAGTCATATAATCAGTATGTAGTCACTTAATCAGTATCTAGTCACTTAATCAGTATGTAATCATTTAATCAGTATTCCGTCACGTAATCATTATATAGTCACTTAATCAGTATGTAATCACTTAATCAATATTGAGTTACTTAATTAGTATTAAGTCACTTAATCAGTATGTAGTCACTTAATCATTATTTATTCATTTAATCAGTATGTAGTCACTTAATCATTATTGAGTCGCTTAATCAGTGTTAAGTCATTTAATCCTTATTTAGTCACTAAATCAGTATGTAGTCATTTAATCAGTATGGGGTCACTTAATTATTATGTATTCACTTAATCAGCATGTAGTCACTTAATCATTATTTAGTCACTTAATCAGTATGTAGTCGCTTAATCATTATTTAGTCACTTAATCAGTATATAGTCAATTAATCAGTATGAAGTCACTTTATCATTATTTGTTCACTTAATCAGTATGCAATCACTTAATCATTATTCATTCACTTAATAAGTATGTAGTCACTTAATCATTATTTATAATATTTATTCACTTAATCAGTATGTAGTCACTTAATCATTATTTAGTCACTTAATCACTACGTAAAGACTAAATGTCATGGCATGGCAGACCAGGCCCTAAGCCTTTGTTGGCAACTGGTCTAGGATCGAAGCTCCGATAGACGGACAGTTAGAGCATTACTTTGCTGATCCAGCAGCTTCTGCAGCTTGTCTTGTTCCAGGCGTATTGGTGTTACCTTTCCTCTGGAGTACACGAGACAGGCCGAGAGAGGGATCATGCTGCATGGGCAACACATGGTCTCTAAATTCAGCCAAGGCTTTATGTTATGGAGAGGTATCCATTTTACAAACTATCGTCTGTCAAGACGGCAAGGTACCAGTCAATCAGTGTGCAGTCACTTAATCATTATTTAGTCACTTAATCAGTATGTAGTCACTTAATCAGTATTGAATCACCCTGCTAAACTCGGTAGCGCTGTGCCTAGCACGTTTGCCTGCCATGGGTTTGAGTCCGGATGGAGGGGGAGGGGGACTATTAAAATTTTCTGGCTTCTCAGGTCGACTCAGAATGAAATATCTTAAGAAGTGTAGTGGGGGTGGCAGGTTGACCGTATCAGCCATAGAGTTCCGATCGGTAAATAAAGATACAGGACTATGCACCATGTAGCCATAAGCCCAACAAGTGGAAAGGGTCCATTAGTTTTCTTACCGTACACAATACGCTTTATGGCTTGGGAACAGACGTTTGATGGTTGCTTTTATTTGATACAACTAGGTCGATCAAACAGTAGTACTCGTCTCATCATCATCATCAACAACATCATCATCAACGTCATTATCAACATCATCATTATCATTGTCATCCTCGTCAACACCATTACCACCACCATCACCTACATTATCATCATCATCATCATCATCATAAACAACAACATCATTATCATCAGCACCATAATCATCATCATGATCGTCATCATGATCATCAATATCATCATCAACGTCATCATAATCATCATCATCCCATCTTGTTCCTCTTGTACCCTTTTGTTAATCTTTGAAAATAAAGTTTGTTTCTTTGTTTGTTTTGTTTGTATCTTACAGTTTCGAGGTGAAGTATAAACAGCAAGCGACTGTCCATTTATAGCCTTCACATATCGAGACTCCGACGGACTCTTTTATTCCCTCTGTCCATCATTTCCAATGTCGGTCACTTCTTCTGGTTCCATTTAGTCTGCACTTCTAAACTTCTTGTGGCACACTGTCAGTTGGTGGCCTAGTCACGCGGACGAACCAGTTCACTGGCCGTACTGGTGGAAACAAGTAACACTGCTATGGTTGAGGTTTGAACTGAGACCACTGTCTTAACAAGCCGGTGCGCCATCAATGAAGAAGTGGGCAATAAATGGTACGTACACCACTGCACTGCCAAAGTTAAGCAGTACTAAAAACATGACAGTGACTTGAAAACATGTTTTAAGTTATTATAAAACATGTCAGTAACTAGAAAACATGTCAGTGATGAGAAAATAAATCAGTAACTATAAAACATATCAGTAATTACAAAACATGGCAGTAACTAGAAAACATGGCAGTAACTAGAATATGTGTCTGTTACTAGAAAACATGTCAGCATCTAGAAAACATGCCAGTGACTAGAAACAATTTCAGTAGCTTGACAACATGTCACTGACTTTAAAACATGTTAGTGACTTTAAAACATATCAGTGACTATAAAACTTGTCAGTATCTAGAAAACACATCAGTGACTTGAAACCATTAGTAGTAGTAACTTATTTTTTTAACGATCAGTTACTAGTCAACACTTTTGTAACTAGAAAACACTTCATTGACTAGAAAACATACCAGTCTAGTAAACATGTCAGTGACTACAAAAACATGTCAGTGTCAAGTAAACATGTCAGTGACTAGAAAACATGTCAGTGACTAGAAAACATGTCAGTGACTAGAAAACATGTCAGTGACTACAAAAACATGTCAGTTCAAGTAAACATATCAGCGACTAGAAAACATGTCAGTGACTAGAAAACATGTCAGTGACTAGAAACCATGTCAGTGACTAGAAAACATGTCATGACTAGAAAACATGTCAGTGTCAAGAAAACATGTCAGTGACTAGAAAACATGTCAGTGATTGGAAAACATGTCAGTGATTGGAAAACATGTCAGTGATTGGAAAACATGTCAGTGATTGGAAAACATGTCAGTGACTAGAAAACATGTCAGTGACTAGAAAACATGTCAGTAATTGGAAAACATGTCAGTGATTGGAAAACATGTCAGTGACTAGAAAACATGTCAGTGACTAGAAAACATGTCAGTGACTAGAAAACATGTCAGTGATTGGAAAACATGTCAGTGACTAGAAACCATGTCAGTGAATAGAAAACATGTCATGACTATAAAACATGTAAGTGACAAGAAAACATGTCAGTGACTGGAAAACATATCAGTGACGAAAATAACATGTCATAAACTAGAAAACATGTCAGTGACTAGACAACACGTCATTGACTAGAAAAGGTGTCCGTGATTAGAAAACATGTCCGTGACGAGAAAGCATGTCAGTAACTAGAAAACATGTCAGTGACTATAAAACATGTCATTGACTAGAAATTATGTCAGTGACTAGAAAACATGTCAGTGACTAGAAAACATGTCAGTGACTAGAAAACATGTCAGTGACTAGAAAACATGTCAGTGACTAGAAAAGATGTCAGTGACTAGAAAACATGTCAGTGACTAGAAAACATGTCAGTGACTAGAAAACATGTCATTGACTAGAAATTATGTCAGTGACTAGAAAACATGTCAGTGACTAGAAAACATGTCAGTGACTAGAAAACATGTCAGTGACTAGACAACACGTCATTGACTAGAAAACATGTCAGTGACTGGAATAACATGTCATAAACTAGAAAACATGTCAGTGATTAGACAACACGTCATTGACTAGAAAACGTGTCCGTGATTAGAAAACATGTCCGTGACGAGAAAGCATGTCAGTAACTATAAAACATGTCAGTGACTATAAAACATGTCATTGACTAGAAAACATGTCAGTGACTAGAAAACATGTCAGTGACTAGAAAACATGTCAGTGTCAAGTAAACATGTCAGTGACTAGAAAACATGTCAGTGACTAGAAAACATGTCAGTGACGAAAATATTATGTCATAAACTAGAAAACATGTCAGTGACTAGACAAAACGTCATTGACTAGAAAACGTGTCCGTCATTAGAAAACATGTCCGTGACGAGAAAGCATGTCAGTAACTAGAAAACATGTCAGTGACTATAAAACATGTCATTGACTAGAAAATATGTCAGTAACTGTAAAACGTGTCAGTGATAGAAAACAGGTCAGTGGTTACAAAACAGGTCAGTGGGTACAAAACATGTCAGTGGCTAATGAATTTGTCAGCAAGCAAACGCCAAACGCATTCGAAAATGTTCTGAAGTATACTCGAGAAAATTTGCATTTGAAAAGGTAGTTTGTCGGAACATGGTCTAAGAGTTATGCAAACACCAACATTTCAGAGATTTTAGCGATTGTCAAACTGTCATTTCAAAGAGGTTGGTGAAACGCACAAAATGAAACGAAGATACGTTTAAGTACGCGTCAGAATAACAACACAGAATACGTCTGACAAGCTCCATAGATGGAACTTCACAAATAAAGCCGGCGTTTGTAAAGTCTCCTTTTGTATGTAGAACAATTTGGAAAAATGAAGTGCAGAACGTTATAACAATATGTGTTAATCATTAAATTAGTTAAAATATTTAACTATTTATTTATTTATTTAACCTTCAACCTTCCTTTATTATTTATATTGAATATTTATATTACAAATATTAGTCACTGCTATGGTTTAACGTTGTTTTGGGAAAGCTGTAAAGTACCAGTGAAGTATACATTATAACTTATTAAACAAATTCTCACACTCCCGTGTGTTGCCGGGGCCCATAAGGGAAGCAAAGAATAGCAATACTGTAGCCTACCACGCATGTCGTAAGAGGCGACTAAGGAGGCTATGGTTCCGTCGCCCTGCTACTGAGTGAGTGCGTGGCGCGACACTGTGAGCTGTGAGTTTTGTGTGAAATGCTTTTGAATCTGCCCAAGGTTTTTTGGAACTTGACTGCATGTTCAGAGCGATGGCAGCTGGCTATGTCCCAGAGTTGACTGGTTTTTGCCTTATGCAGAAATGCGTGGCTGCTGGGCTTCTGGTTGACTGCCACTGCCATCGACGATGAACTGTATTTTCGTGGACTGTGTGGGTGTACATCTAGGAAACATCCAGATGGGAAAATGACTGCCGATTCCATCAGAGATAAACTGGATGTTTCGTGGGGGACTATTGTGTTGACATTCTGGCGGCGGCATTATGCACAGTGTATCTGTGCGGGCTGTTGTTTGTCGAGACTCCTGTCTTTTCCACTTTTCACATTGGGCAGTGGGGAGCGTTTTATGTGATATTCACTGGCACAGGAACGGAGCATAATGGGGACGAACCGTTGCTGTGAAGTTGGAACCGTGACTAACTAACTAAACAAATTTCTAACCGTAATGCGATGAGAAGGTTGTTTATTGGGAAGTCTTGCTATAAATCTTTGAACAACCGTCCGTGTGTATCGACCGCCATTTCGAAACACTTGATCAACCAAAAAGATTATTTCTTCCGTTTATAACACCGTTCTGTTTGGAGTGCAAAGAATCACTCCAGAAGACGACAGCCATTCGCTATATATTGCTTCACTATGGACTGTGGAGCCCATTTTTGATGACGTCGTGTGCTTCAGTTTTCAAAATTGTTCTACATACAAAGTGTAGTGAGACTTTACAAACACCCTGGAAGACCAATGTCTTCATCAATGGAAAACCAAAGGTGGTACACTAAACATATAAAGAAGGACAACCCAGGGATATGGCTCGATGGATGAAACACACACAGATAGAAAGTTTCGATCAAAATCTTCATCAATGAAATAACAAAGGTGGTATACAAAACATATAGAAACGGACAACACAGCGGCATGGCTCGATGGATGAAATACACACACAGATAGAAAGTTTCATCAAAATCGTCATCAATGGAATAACAAAGGCGGTACACAAAACGTATAGAAACGGATGACACAAAGCCATGGCTCGATGGGTGAAATAATACAAATAGAAAGTTTCGATCACAATCATCATCTATGGAATAACAAAGGCGGTACACAAAACGTATAGAGACGGGCAACACAGAGGCATGGCTCGATGGGTGAAATACACAGAAATACAAGCCAACGTTTCCACATAAATCTTCATCAATGGAATAACAACTGGAAGTCCGTTGGTAGGTTTCGTTGGTGGCGAAGTGGTTACGCCACCTGCCTCGCGCTCCGAAGAATGTGGGTTTGATTCCAGGCTCCGTTCGGTTCAGGGGTCAAATTTTCTCGGAGACTGCTATATGAACGTGGGGGGGGGGGGGGGGGGGGGTAGCTAATCGTTTGCCATTATTGTAATGGGGAATTCTGTGGCGTTGTGTATTTGATTACAACATGCATTTCTTTCAAATTTGTCTTTGTGTTAGTTGCATATCCTTTACAGAACGTCTCAGTCAACCTCAGCTTTTTGTTTTCTTTTTGAATTTTTGCTTTTTGTGATGTCTTGGCAAGTAGAACTCAGTAGTTTGTGATTTCTTTTCTGAACGACCGTACCGGTATTACCATTGTATGAAAACCATTACAAGACTGCTGTCTGCTTCAAAAATCTCCCGCAGCTGTGTTTCGAACGCGTATGCGGAATTAAGAATTGCGTCTGTAACTTCTTCACCACAGAGCCTTAGGCAGCCTTTACAAGAAACAATACAGGTCCCTGTTAACTTCAGAAGACATAGTGGGTATGTGGTGCTATTCCCATATTTGTATCGACCAATCGTCTCTCGATGGGTGATATAGTTAACATCTCTCCGGTCACCTTTATTTCCCAGAACGTGTTCCTGGTACCTATTCTAGCCAGGTTGATCTGCCTGCCCAAGTCAGTTTACACAAACAAATATAGCCTCGATTGGAATTAGAACACACGAGCCAGTAAAGGTGATTTTTAAAAGTACGTCTCATTTGCATTTTTTTTTTTAAATAAAGGGTTTAAAATGCAAGAGGGTCGTTGTCATTGCATCGGGATTTATTCCATATAGCTCGATCTCTGTCCGTACGGAAGCCTGCCGAAAGCGTCACACAAAGAACGAAGTATGTAGCTAAAGCGATTACCTCCTTCTCCCCCCCCCCCAACTCGTGACCCGAATGTCGTAGCGCAGAATCGAACCCACAGCCTTCGCTACATGAGGCAGGCGGCGTACCTACTTCACCAGGGAGACTCGCTGGGCTGGATGAAGATACATCAGCAAGGGAAAGTGTGGTAATGCAATAATTGAACAGAACGGAAGGAGTTAACAAAATGATATCTTATACGAAGATATAACAGCAGGGAAAAGTGCGGTAATGCAATAACTGAACAGAATAGAAGGAGTTAACAAACAGATATCTTATACGAAGGACAGTAGCTAGCCAACTAGCCTGAAAATTCTGGTTGTCAGGTTTTAGAATTCCCCTGGAAGCGGCCATATTTTAACAATTCACAAGGTCTCCCAACTCCAGTCAGCCTAAAGTGGTTGCAAGGAATATGTTCTGACAAGTAACAGGGCCAGTGTGATACTGACCATTCGCCCAATGACTGCGCGATTTGTCTATAGAAATATAGCATATTCACCATATTTCTCATCTCTCTCATCTCATCTCATCTCATCATCTCATCTCATCTCATCATGTTCCTCTTGTACCTTGCGGTGTCGAGGTGAAGTATAAACAGCGGGAGAGTGCCCGCTTATGAGCTTCGTGTATCGATATTCCCATGGACTCTGTTATTCCCTTCGTCCACCATATATCTCATAGAGTAAAACGGATCCTTTACTTAAATATTTAACCATAAAGGGGTCAAGGCGAAACGATCGACTTTCTAACACCGAGTTTTACCAAATCTGGCTTGATCTCCCTCCCACAGAAATGCCAGCCGCCAGCCCATGGATAAGCATAAAACACGAACTTCCTAGCACTAGCATTGACTCTTAAGAAAACGATTGCACTCGTGGTCTAAGCGTCCGAAAACGAACCCTCAACCTTCAGAGCGACTCAAAGGTCTTGATCATTTCGTCACAGATCCTAGTTTTTTTTTTTTTTTTTAAACCAATCCACATGGACTTCACGTACAACATGGTAAATTGATGCTAACGAAATTCTAGCCGACCGGATTAGCACAGCGGCAATGGTCAGTGGAAATGGATGGCAATGTAATATTCGTGTTCACAATGTCATAGGGACACAATCGTAGTTATTGATTAATCGTTGTGCTTGTATTTGCGTGCTTCCGTAGCTTTTATTGCATTGTGCAGATTTATGTCCAGTACTGATTCCCAATACTAAACTCATAACTGTAACGAGAAGTGGCTGTGGTGGTGGTGACGCAGGCGCACGTATAATTCTCGTTGCCGAGTGGTCTCATATTTCATGTCAGATTTCAGCAAACTACTGACTTCACATCGTGCCTATTTACATTTGATAGTCTTCTCGTCCTAGCTTTAACTCTTAGAATGCCAGCAGGCAAATAAAGTGCTTGAAATTTCATCCATAACTTAAAGGTGTCACTGAGGTTATCGGTGCCCGGTGTCACAGTATGATGAAGTGTTTGACCAGCCAGGTATGCGATGTGTGGGTGGGGTTGAGGGGGAGGGTCAAAACGAGGTCAGCGTGGCCGAGAAGTTTATCGCGTTGGCGGCTAACCTTCCTGTGTGCTAATGGCTAGGTAGTGGGTTCGTTCCACTCACCGGTCAGTTGTACTTCAAAGTTGACCTCTCGTTCACAAAGTAACGCTAAACAACTGAACGTTGCCTAGCAAATCAATCTGGGGTTAATCGCAACGTCCTGCAAAGAACATGAAAACTTTTAAGATGGATCAGACAAATGGAGAACATCAAAACAATTTATGATGTATTACAAACAATCAATAACTTGTGTCTGTTGTGAATAGAGGAACTGACACGGTATGACAGAGTGGTATAATGATAGTACGATGATGGTATAGGGATGAAGAATGATGGTACAATGATGGTATAATGATGGTATATACATATTACACACGCTAACCCTTACATACGCACATACATACGCACATACACACATACACAATACGCACATACATACACGCATAAAAAAAAAAATATGCAAACGCGTACATAGGCAAACATATATGCACATACATACGCACATACATACACACATACATACGAACATATACACAAACATTCATACGCACATACACTTATATATATACACACAGACATTCACATACACATATGCACTTACGCACGCACATACGCACACATGTACACACGCAAATGAACATACGCATATGCACCCATGAACGCACGTAAATACGCAGGCACATATGTACGCACATGTGTATAAACATACTAATATACATACTCACATATGTACGTACATACGCATATACATCCGGCCATAAATACGCACATATATATGCACATGCACACATACATATGAACATACACACATACATACGAACATTCTTGCATATAAATGCATATAAGCACACACTTCCGGATATGCATACGCACATACATACGCACAATCATAGTACACACATACGCACATACATACGCACACAAATACGCACACACGTTCGCACATATGCACAGACATATGAACATACATACGCATATATACATATATACTCACATTTATATATATATGAAAGGCGATGTCTGTCTGTATGTATGTGGTTTATGCGTTCGCGAACGGTCCATCCGATTGAGATGAAATTTTCTACACGTCTTCTTCTCATTCCAGTGCTGCCAACTATCATAGTTTGTTAGTGTACAAACAGTTATTTACTTAATATAATTAAATATTTTAATTTACATTATAATTTATATATAAAAAAAAATGTTTTGCGTATCCTTTTACAGGACTTAGCTGTCAACAGCAGCATCTTTCAGCTGTCTGTTGATCTCTTGGCAAGATTACGCTCAGTAGTTTGCCATTGCTTTCTGAGCGGCCGGCTCAGTATCCGCAAGTCACGAGCGGGGGTCGAACCACCTCAGTTCTCGCTCCGCTGCGAGACTCTGCGTGATAAACGGGATTACAGAGAGAAAGTGTTGTAACCCCACAGCCAGAGAGACCGGCAATTTATATATAGCGAGGGGATATAACTTTTAATAGCATTGCTATATATGTAAAATTGTTGCATATTTCTCAAATAGGTGGACCTTTTCGCTACAGTTATCTACAGGCATATGCGTTATATGCTCCTCCTCCTCCTCCAAGCCCCTCCTCCTCCTCCCCCTTCTCCTCCTCCCCCTCCTCTACCCCCTCCTCCTCCTCCACCCTCCTTCCCCTCCACCTCCCCCCTCCTCCTCCTTCTTTTTCTTCTTCTGGTGCCGCTGCTTCATTTACCCAAGTTAATTGTTGGGGGAAGATGTAAAGATCATTCAAGTGCTCTTTCTAATGCTTTTTGTAAGTTGGTCTTCGTTTATCTAAGGTTGTTCTCGATACCACCACATCATTTTTTACATGAAAATTATACGACAACATTATTTTTTACATGAAAATTATACAACATTAAAAACACAATAATCCTATAATCCTAATCATTAAGCGAAATTTTCTAACTGCAGCCAATAAATTATTAGACTGACAGGCAGGCAGGCAGGCAGGCAGGCAGGCAGGCAGGCAGGCAGACAGACAGACAGGGAGGGAGGGATAGACGGAGGGAGGGATAGACGAAGGGAGAGACGGACGGACGGGTAGACAGGCAGGCAGGCAGGCAGAGAGAGAGAGAGAGAGAGAGAGAGAGAGAGAGAGAGAGAGAGAGAGTGTGTGTGTGTATATATATATATATATATATATATATATATATATATATATAGAGAGAGAGAGAGAGAGAGAGAGAGAGAGAGAGAGAGAGAGAGAGAGAGAGAGAGAGAGAGAGAGAGAGAGAGAGAGAGAGAGAGAGAGAGTGGTAACTAGGGTTAGGAACTTAATTCGTTCCAGAACACGGTTCTTAACCCGAAACATTGAAATCAATGAAATAAAGACAATCCGTTTCAAGATGAAAGAAATGTTCTTTTTTATTAACATCCTGTTGTTTACCTGAAAAACGCATAGAATACGTGTACTTCACGTTTTAAATAAAGAGAAAGAAAACAACCATATGAATAATATATATATATATATATATATATATATATATATATATATATATATATATATATATATATATATATATATATATATATATATACACACACTAGCTGACCCGGCCAGGCTTCGCCCAGTCCCTGGTGGGGAGCATCTCATTTAATTCATATAAGTAGTCATATAAGTTCTCGTTCCTGTTACCGACTATCTGTCTGTCTGTCTGTCTGTCTGTCTGTTTGTCTGTCTGACCCGGCCCGGCATCACCCAGCTCCTGGTGTGGGGCATCTCATTTAATTCATATAAGTAGTCATATAAGCTCCCGTTCCCGTTCCCGACTATTTATCTGTCTTTCTGTCTGTCTGTCTGTCTGTCTGTCTGATCCGGCCCGACTTCGCCCAGCCCCTAATGGGGAGCATCTAATTTAATTCATATAAGTAGTCATATAAGTTCCCGTTCCCGACTGTCTGTCTGTCTGTCTGTCTGTCTGTCTGTCTGTGGAGGGAGGAGGAGGGAGGAGGAGGGGGAGGAGGAGGAAGAGGGAGGAGGAGGAGGAAGAGGGAGGAGGAGGAAGAGGGAGGAGGAGGGAGGAGGAGGGAGGAGGAGGGAGGAGGAAGAGGGAGGAGGAAGAGGGAGGAGGGGGAGGAGGAGGAGGGAGAAGGAGGGAGGAGAAGAACGCGGGAGGAAGGGGGAGGAGGAGGAGGGAGGAGGAGAGGGAGGAGGAGGGAGATGGAGGAGGAGGGAAGAGGAGGAGGAGGGAGGAGGCGGAGGGAGAAGGATGAGGGAGGAAGAGGGAGAAGGAGGAGGGAGAAGGGATTAGAAGGAGGGGGAGGAGGAGGAGAGAGGATGAGGAGGGAGGAGGAGGAGGAAGAGGGAGGAGGAGGAGGGATGTGGAGGGAGGTGGAGAGAGGAGGAGGAGGGAGGAAGAGATAGGCGGAGAGAGGAGGAGGAGGGAAGAGGGAGGAGGAGGAGTAGGGATGAATAGGAGGGATTAGGAGGAGGAGAGAGGAGGAGGAGAGAGGAGAAGGAGGGAGGGGAGGAGGAAGGAGGAAGGAGGAGGAAGGAGGAGGAGGGAGGAGGTAGAGGGAGGAGGAGAGAGGAGGAGGGAGGAGGAGGAGGGAGGAGGAGGGGGAGGAGGGGGAGGAGGAGGGAGGAGAGAGGAAGAGGGGGGATGATGAGGGGGAAGGAGGGAGGAGGGAGGAGGAGGACGGAGAAGGAGGGAGGAGGAGTGATTAGGAGGAGGAGGAGGGAGGAGGAGAGAGGATGAGGAGGGAGGAGGAGGGATGAGGAGGAAGGGGAGGCGGAGGAGGTAGGAGGAGGAGGGAGGAAAAGGGAGGAGAAAGAGGAGGAGGGATGAGGGGGAGGACATAGGAGGAGGAGGAGGGAGAAAGAGGGAGGAGAAGAACGCAGGAGGAGGAGGGGGAGGAGGAGGAGGGAGTAGGAGAGTGAGGAGGAGGGAGATGGAGGAGGAAGAGGGAGGAGGATGGAGGAGGAGGAGAGAGGAGGAGGGAGGAGGTGGAGGGAGGAGGTAGAGGGAGGAGGAGAAGGAGGGAGGAGGGAGGAGAATGAGGGGGAGGAGGGAGGAGGAGGAAGGAGGAGGAAGAGGGAGGAAGAGGGAGGAGGAGGAGGGATGTGGAGGGAGGAGGAGGGGGGAGGAGGGAGGAGGTAGAGGGAGGAGGAGGAGGGAGGAGGAGAGAGGATGAGGAGGGAGGAGGAGGGATGAGGAGGAGGGGAGGAGGAGGGGAAGGCGGAGGAGGTAGGAGGAGGAGGGAGGAAAAGGGAGGAGGAGGAGGAGGGATGAGGGGGAGGACGTGGGAGGAGGAGGAGGGAGGAGGGAGTAGGAGGAGAGAGGAGGAGAAGGGAGGAGGAAGGAAGAGGAGTGATTAGGAGGAGGGAGGAGGGCGAGGAGGTAGGAGGAGGAAGAGGGAGAAGGATGGAGGAGGAGGAGGAAGGAGGAGGAGGACGGAGGAGGAAGAGGGAGGAGGGAGGAGGAGGAGAAAGAGGGAGAAGGAGGAGGGAGGGGGAAGGAGAAGGAGGGGGAGGAGGTAGAGGGAGGAGGAGGAAGAGGGAGGAGGGATGTGGAGGGAGGAGGGAGGAGGAGGGAGGAGGAGGAGATAGGAGGAGAGAGGATGAGGAGGAGGAGGAGGGATGAGGAGGAGGGGAGGAGGAGGGGAGGCGGAGGAGGTAGGAGGAGGAGGGAGGAATAGGGAGGAGAAGGAGGAGGAGGGATGAGGGGGAGGACGTGGGAGGAGGAGGAGGGAGGAGGGAGTAGGAGGAGAGAGGAGGAGAAGGGAGGAGGAAGGAAGAGGAGTTATTAGGAGGAGGGAGGAGGGCGAGGAGGTAGGAGGAGGAAGAGGGAGGAGGATGGAGGAGGAGGAAGGAGGAGGAGGGAGGAGGAAGAGGGAGAAGGAGGGAGGAGGAGGAGAAAGAGGGAGGAGGAGGATGGAGGAGGGAGAGGGAGGAGGTGGATGGGAAAAGGAAGAGGTTAGGAGGAGGAGGAGGAGGGGAGAGGAGGAGGAGGATTATAACGCATATGCCTGTAGATAACTGCAGCGAAAAGGTGGGTCTGTCTATCTATCTGACCCGGCGTGGCTTCGCCCAGCTCCTGGCGGGTAGCGTCTCATTAAATTCATACAACAACAAAAAGTAACTTAAAAGAATGTCCTTCCACACACCATCCATTATTTCTAATGAAAACTGTTTCTAATCATCTGCATGACTGTAGATAACTTCTTAAGCATAAAAAGATGAGTTACAATGTTATGCATTATGCATTATTTTTATGAAAACTTTGAAAATGCCTTAAAGATTGTATCATTATTTATTATAACTCATATGCCGGTACATAACTATAGACAAAGAGTTTATAAATCTTTGAAAACGATGCAACAATATGACTATAAGTTATACAGAAAAGTTATTAAAAGTTATGCCCTTTGAAATAACTTTTCTAGAGTTAAGTCTCCTTGCTATATAGAAATTATAATGAAAAATGAAAAATTAAATAATATTAAGTAAGCAGCCGATTTCACACTAAAAAAATATCACAGTTGGCAGCGCGGGAATGACAGGAAGACGTGTAGAAAATTTCATCTCAATCGGATGGACCGTTCGCGAACGCATAAAGGACAGACAGACAGACAGACAGACAGACAGACAGACAGACGGAGATTGCCTTTTATATATAAGAATATATAGAAGAGAATGTTTGTTTGTGTATAATTTATGCGTTCCCGAACGGTCCATCCGATTTAGATGAAATTTTGTACAGATGTTGTTCTACCTCCCGCGGATCCAACTGAAACAGTTAGTGTTAGTTTAAAATCAAAATGTTTTCCTCAAGTACGAAAGAAAAAGGCATTACGAGCTTCAGAAACAGACGAGCAACGGGAAGCAAGACTGGAAACCAATCGAGTACGCAGTGCTCCAGCACGTTCATCTGGAAACCAGTCCAGTACGCACTGCTCAAGCACGTTCATCTGAAACAGGTGAGCAACAGCAAGCAAGACTGGAAACCGTTCGAGTAAGCGATGCTCAAATACAAGTGTATAGAAATAATGTATATTGCAGTAAAATAGAATTGTAGTACTTGGTCATTGGTTTTTCTGTCTGTCCATGGTATTCTTTGCATGTTCCTCAGAAACCACGTTTCTGCAACCATCAGATGTTTTTCAGCTTGACTGCTCATTGTCCAAGTTTCACATCCATACAAAAGAACAGGCTCCATGTATCCCCTCAACACTCTTTTTCTCGTTTCAATTTACATCTTTTTATTGATCAGAATGTTTTTCATCTTGCTAAAGGCTACTTTCGCCATGGCGATTCTTGTTCTAATCTCTTCAAGGCATCTCCCATCAGATGTTATGACTGTTCCGAGATAATTGTACCGATTCACTTGTTGAAGACTATTCCCATCGTGGTACTTCGTTCTTCCTAGAGACGACCATAACTTGTGTCTTCTTACAATTTAATTCCAACCTCAGCTGCTTACTGTGTACCACAACTGCGTCTACTAATTGTAGATCTTGTACATTGTCTGCAATCAGTACTGTATCATGTGCATATCTAATGTTATTGATGTTTTGTCCTCCAATGCTGATTCCATTTATATCTTCTACATTCCTGAAAATATTTTCACTGTATAGGGAAAACATCACAATAGACATGATCAATTCCTTAGAAGAATATGGAATAGATCAAGTCGCCATACTGCTGAACGCAATATACGACAATGGAGATATACCTCCTGAATTATGTATCAGATAATTCTATATTTATTGCAATCCCGAAGAAATCAGGTGCCTTGGAATGTGATCAACATCGAACAATTAGTATAATGAGCCATATCACGAAGATTCTGCTGAGAATTATCATGCAAAGAGTTAGGAAGAAAATACAGCCCGAAATAGGAAAACAATGTAGGTTTGTAGAAGGCAAGCGCACAGTAAATGTGTATATACTGAGAACAGTAACTGAACGTTCTATAGAAGTAAACAAAGATCTATAGCTTTGCTTTATTGACTACACAAAGGCTTTCGATAAAGTGAGACATGTCGACATGATAAGGATGCTTGAAGCTCTACAAATTGATGGAAAAGACCTTAGACTTGTAAAAAACATATATTGGAAACAACAAGCTTCCATCAAAATTGATAACGATGTAGGTCAATATCAGCCTATTAAATGAGATGTGAGACAGGGATGTGTAATGTCTCCAGATCTTTTTTCCCTATAAAGTGAAAATATTTTCAGAAATATAGAAGATATGGAAGGAATCAACATCGGGGACGAAACATCAACATCAACAACATTATATATGCAGATGATACAGTCTTGATTGCAGACAATAAATAGGACCTGCAAAATTTAGTAGATGCGGTTGTTGCGCACAGTGAACAACTAGGGTTAGAACTGAATATTAAGAAGGATATTGGGAAGAAGGAAATACAATGTGATATGCGAGTAAATGGGCATATTCTAAAGCAAGTGAATCGATACAGTTATCTCAGAACAGTCATAACATCTGATGGGAGATGCGTTGAAGAGATTAGAACAAGAATTGGAAGAGACCAAGGGGAAGACCGAGAAGTAAATACCTGGATGGCTTGGCCTCGTGGCATGGCCAAGACAGGAAATGGGAGCTCATCCACGACTCTGGTGATCGAGTGAGATGGCAGAACTTGACCGCCCACGCTTTCCGGCAAGGCACATGATGGATGGAGTCACAGTATATAGGCTACACCCTAATATTTCTCTCTACACATGCGAGGTTCCAGTTAAGGTTTTGCATGCCTAGCTAGTTTCTGGACTTTGAGAGGGGAAGGAGAACTCAGCAGGTACGCCCAACCCCTTTCCTCCCAACGATGTGAAAGAGACTTCAAATGAAAACATTAAAAATGTGATAGAAATTACAATAACCACGCCATTGTCTTGTAACCCGTCAATGCTGTGTTAAGGGTGCCAATTGTGTTAAGAACGTGACACCACGTGCACTTCTAGTAACAAAATTTCCCCTGGTCTCTGGGTAGTGAGATCGAATATCCGTGTGTATTGTTGCACACGTAAAAAATCCCTTGGCAGTTGAAAATCGAAAAAGAGTAGCCTAACGGCGCTGCCCGGGCAAACTTTTGAGTTAAAAATCTACCCAAAGTATTTCAGGATCCTCGTCGGTTCTACGGAGTTCGTGCACTGAGCTGAGATTCTCCGGACTCAGGTGTTGAATGGAGCACGTATGGCTTACACCCGTGTGCCGTAATGTTGATCCGACGACTAAACTAAAGACAGTTTAAAGATGGCCGCGCCAAAGAGGACAGAGTTCTGTTATCTTTTTTTTTTTTCTTCAGTGACCACTTTCAGTGTGTACCACATCCCCCTTACTCGCCAGACCTAGCCCCAAGTGATCTCCACCTGTTTGGGCAACCCAAAGAGTCATTGCGAGGAAAACTTTATTCGGTCCGATGAAAAGGTACAGAGGGTGGTGCATGAGTCCGTTACACACGCGATCAAGATACTTTTTATCTGCAGAAATCCAAGCACTTTATCGGCACTGGAGGACTTGCATTGAACGCAATGAACATCGAACAATGATACATTTGTTCTTTACTTGTTCAAAATATATTAACTCTCTCCCCCCTCCCCCCAAGATTTAAAAAACAAATTTCAGGTTTTCATATGAAGCCCCCTCGTATCTCCGTTTTTGGGGTGAAGTCGATCTGAATACCAGTGCAGAGGACTTGGGTCAAGGACCGATATCACAGCACTCGGGAGAATCCATTACGTGCTCCGTCATCTGCAACAGCCAGCGAAGAGTCCCAATACTGATGGTACCAGTAGCAATCTCATTATGTGTCCGTCTGGCCTTTCCTCAGAAAACTGAGTGTCGCCCAGATCGTCCGGTCACGCCCCGCCGCTCCATTCTCTCCAGGCTATGGACAAATGACCTGTTCTTTTACTTTACACATGATCTCAAATCACCCTGGCCACATCTGCCTTGTCATACCAATGTAAGCACTTGAGATTACACTGAGCTACTCCAGAAGATTCACCATCAACCAACCGACCGACAGTCTATCTTCAATGTTTGCCTCGCATTTATCTTTGTCTCAGAAGGTTTGTATTAGGCCATGCAATAGCGAAACGTCATACCATCCTATCTCTTGTACTTCTTGTAACTTGCGGTGTCGAGGTGAAGCATGGGAGAATGCCCGTTTATGGGTTTCATGTATCGAGATTACAAAAAACCCAATGGCCAAGTCCTACAGGAAACAAATGAAAATCGTAAACAGATTAGAGATATTAGACGTAGACAGTCAAACATTTTTGGGCTAGTATTTTTGACATTTTGACTAGTTAATCCAGATGCCCATTGTTCAAAAAAATTCACATGGTCGGCCTCATATTCTGGTTCCACTTGGTCTGTACACCCATGCTGCTTGTGGCATACTGTCAATTGATAGCCTAGTTAAGTGGCTGAATTATTTCATTTGAAGTTTTGTAATGAGAAACACGAAACAAACAAGAAAACAACCAACTTCAATTAATGTAATTTTTCTTTATTTTGCATTTTAAAGTGATTTAAATGCAAACAAGTTTACCAATATAAAATGTGAAAACAAACTGGTATAAAAAACGTTCACACACAGTTCATATAAGTGGCCAAACTCAAGTGAACAGTATACCTCAATCACACGAGCTGAAACGCCAGTCAGTAGCAAAGTACACATCTTAATGTACAAAAGTCCACCAGAGACAAACATGTCAACATGACAAGCCAACAAAATAAGTTCAGAAACAGACAAGCCTAACAAAAGAAAGAAAGAGAGAGAGAGAGAGAGAGAGAGAGAGAGAGAGAGAGAGAGAGAGAGAGAGAGAGAGAGAGAGAGAGAGAGAGAGAGAGAGAGAGAGAGAGAGAGACAGACAGACAGACAGACAGACAGACAGACAGACAGAGAGAAGGAGGGTCGACAGACAAGCCAACAAGAGAAGTTCACTGTGACTAACTGACAGAAATTTGTCTTGTATATATAGAACAGAACAGTCAAGAGATTTCATGGTTGCATCTACACAACAGCATTTCTTGGGAATGTATGCAAAATACGCCCGATTTTTTTTGCATGGGGTACAACTTCTATAAAACAAGGTCCTGTGTGAATATTATGCTCTGAGGTGACCATCTCCATGTCTCATTGCCTTTCCATGCAGTAAAACTGACCCGCTGTAGCAACTCCACTCATTCAGTAGCATGTTGCAGAACGTCGCTGCTGTAACAACCTTCTTGGTCATAAGCAAGATGTCCACATCCGATACACCCATCTGGAGATTATCTGGCACATCACACACCCATTTTCTCTTTGTCCTTCCTCATCCTCTCTTCCTAGAGCAAATCCACTAATCAATTAATATTAAATCCTGTCAATTTACTTGAAGGGATTATCCCCGGCCAAAAGTTCTGGTAAGAAAGGATGTTAACCTGGAATTATATTTCTTAAAGCACCTGTAGTTAAGGGGCAGTGAATGCGCTCCACAACCCTGCATACAAGGTCCATAATCAGCTGTAGGTAATTTGGAAGCAAAGTACCTTGCGTTGGTTTTTTAATAATGGTGTGAGCATCTGTCATTCAGACAGCAATGGCAAACTATTGATCTTAATATTGCCTAAAAACCTCACAAACAGCCAGAAAATACTGGGGTAGGCTTTGATGCCCAAAAAAGAAGACATGCAACTGACTATCACTGAAAAAAGTGACTGCTTTTCCCCCACAGAGTTGTGAAGAAAGTGGCTATGGTCCCCAAAGTTCCGCTGAAGAAAGTGGCTAACAGCTCCCAAGTACCACTGAAGAAATGGCTAATATTTTCCAAGCTGCAGAGACGAAATGGTTTGTTTTTTTCCAGCATTGACAAATGGCTGATATTCCATATGCAGCAAAGAATAAGCGGCTGATATTTCTCAAGCGGCTCTGAAGAAGTAGCAACAGTGCGTCCGCAAGTCAGCACTACCGGAGTTTTCTGGTTTGTAGATTAAAGCTTTCTTGACAAAGCAGATGCCATTTAGTTTAGACTTAAGATTTTTACACCACCTTCGAAAGATAAAAATCCAGTGTCTTAGTGAGGATTAAAACCCTGACCACAGTATCTCTAAATCTGGTGTGTTGGTAGCACTTTCTCTTTTCCATAAATGCCAATCAACAGCTATACACTGATTCACACTATATTTACTTCTCACTATACTAGTTTAGTAGGCTAAAATAGTCTAAATCCTCATCATCAAGTGCACTGCCGACCATGCTTCTCCACATCTTGCAATCAACTGCGTGTATCAATTTAAGTTTTGACTCCCTTCCATGCCATGACATGAGAGGAGGGAAGGGCACCTGTAAATAAAATATCACCCCTTGGCCATTAATGTCCTACGAAACTACCCAAGAAGGCTAACCTAGTCAATAGACACCAGGAAGAAGTTAGAAGTTTGTTGTATCCGCCGAAACTTGCAAATATCACAACTCTGTTGTAAAGAGGCACAATGCAATTACGCCTAAAACAAGAGAACATCGGACAAACAGAGAAGAATATGTCACCACTTGAGGGGCCCGCATACCACTTAAGCCACGGTGCAGCATCCGCAGCCAAGAGAAAGAAAAATACCATTTGTCAGAGACACCAATCTACAGCCAAACAACTGACCTAGCCGTCAATGCTGTTTGTTTACACAAACACACAGCCCCAACATCCACCTGAAAAAGCAAGTACACCTACAACTGCTGCTGTGTTCAACACATGTCAACATGGATTTACCCAATACTATTCTCAACAGACACAGAAAGACATGATGCACATCAGGAAATAAAAACAAAGCAACAAATCAAATCATCAATGTTAACATTCTAACATTATTCACTTTACAAGACTTCTCCAAACAAATATCAAATCAATGCAGGCATTCGGATATATATATATATATATACTTTGTACAAAAATTACAATCAAGACAGCATTCTGACATATTCATCTTACTGAACTATCTTCCTCAAATTAAAATTTAAAAAACCAAATTGTTAAGCCTAGCATTCTGAAAAATCCATTTTACAGCCACGCCACCTTTCTTCTCTAAAAAATATTTGTTAAAGTACTTTTAGCAAATCATAAATTCAAGTCTTTTGATACAACCCTCTTCCTCCCAAACATCAAATCGTCAATTCAAACAAACCACTGTTTACTTAACAATTCCACCCCAAAAAGTAAATCAATCAAGCATGGTGACAAATTTACTGTACACAACACATGAATTCACATTTTGAAGGCTACTATTTCACAATTTCACAGACCAGTGAATTAGTCCACAGTGAAAATGTGAAAACCCAGCTTACAGATGACACAAACTGCAAATTCACATATGGTTAACATTCAGACTTCCACTGAACTTTTTCCCACGTAGATAATCTCTTGTAAATATAAACATATTCATAACCATTCTCATACTGTATATAAAAACAGCGGTTTTTGGACATATACAAATCTTTCACAAACACTGAAAACTTAATTTGCTTTCTTTCCTTAAATTAGAAATACTAGTACTCCAAAACTGTGTGGGAATGCGTTGAGATACCACACGACAAATTCTGAAAGCACGTACACACGCAAAAACAATCATCAATAAAAGCATTAATACCATTTGAAGATTTGAAAGACTTCAGAGTATGGGCATATTTCTTCCCCAGTCTATTCTCCTTAAGACGAACAATTTTTCATTATGGACAGGATTTTCTTTAAATTACATGATATATTTGAGTATGTGACAAAAGCAGGCTTGCAAATATAATACAAAATGCCATACTGGCAATACAGCTCGCTCGTCTTGGGCATCATCAAAGACGGATGCCCAAGTAAAAATCACACCTTCATATGACTCAATATCTTCACAAAACTCAGAAGGAATACAAAATTATGGTTTTCATTATGTAACAAGACAAAGCTCATTATAATATACAAGTGGAGATGAAAAGGAGCCCAGCCTGTGACATTACACCCTGGACCTAAGTTTGTATATTTAAACAAGTGTGCCATGGGTATTTGACACCAGGCAGGTCGTCTCTGACACCAAGCTACAGTGTGACGACCACATTAAACTTGTAAAATCTCATCTGTAGATCAACAAACATGAAGGTAGAATTGGCAAGCTCTACAGGAACACAATCACAAGTGAGAAAATAAACGCTGCGCCAACAACCTCCATCAGCAGACAAAACAACAAACGCCTGGCGAGTGTTACATGGCTCTGCGTATTTCGTAGTTCGTTAATACGTTTAATCATGGATTAACAACGGCAAAGTCACTCAATATTTCTGATGCGGTTGTATCAGTTGTCTGACTGCCGATGATGTTCTTCCACAACATCCTTCATGCCACTTTGATGTGTTCTGGTAAAGCTGACCAATTCAACTTCTTGATTTTGTTGCTTTACCGATGGCTTGAAGACATGGGACCCAGCCTTTCACATCTCATCATGTTCCCCGTGTACCTTGTGGTGTCGAGGTGGATATTCCCATGGACTCTGCTATTCCTTCCGTCCAATATGCCATTATTAAGTCTGTTGGGGATGTTACACGAGGAGAGGTACAACCTATGATATGTTATACATGACCCCAGCTTCTAAGCTCTACTGTGGGTCTGTGACAAGACGTGACATCTCAAGCAGGGTCCACATAATGGTGATGTGGGTATGTAACATACGAGTGGGTTTAAAGTGAAAACCTTAAATTATTTTGGGGGGGGGGGGGGGGGGTTTGGGTGAATATATTCTGAGAAAGAACAAATGTATCATTTTTTAAATGTAGTACCGCTGTGCTCAATGTCAGCGCTGATAAAGTGTCAAAAGTGGTGGTGGTGGTGGGGGGGGGGGGGGGGGGAATCTGTAAACTGTCAGTCTGACATCACTGTGTTCATCTGCACGGGATGTCATGTGCTTGACACTCTTGACATCCTTAATACTGACACGTTACAAGACAATGGCAAGGTTACATAATTTCTATCACACTTTTAAGGTTTTCATGTGGTATCAGACATGGTTATGACACTGGCAATGTGGATGTGTGACGACGTCTGGTCGCTTCTTGTCAGTGGCTTCTCAAACATGGCCAAGACATAGGTGATGTGAGGCTGTGACATAAACATACATAGCCAAGACAGTGGTGAAGTGGGTGTATTACAAGAAGTGATGTGATATAATTGTGACATCCCAAACATCATCCAGACAACGGTGATGTGGGTGTGTGACAAGAAGTGACGTCTGGTCTGTAACATATTAAACATTGCCTAGACAATGGTGATGTGGGTATAATATACTGAAAACATTCTGTACATTGTTCTGAATCTCTGTAGCCACCCCACACATGGAGAAAAAAAAAACACTGTGCTGCATCGTAATAAACTGCTATTAAATATCCACGATTCAACAAAATATGGAATCTCTGAGAATTTTTTAATGCAAATATCTTTCACACTTGCATCTAAGTTCAAAAATAAATACACGGGTAATTATCTGGAAAATTTCATCCTTAACTAAAATCAATACTAAGAGACAGCAAATTTGACAGAGTAAATGCCACTATTACTAATTTGTAATACTATCAATTGCTTATGGAATAAATAATGTCTTTTCCCCTGAATACTTCATACTTAGAGACAAGATTGAAGAAATTAGTAATGCTTTTGTTCAGATAAATGACTTTCCAGTTTACTACAGTGTACACAGATTTTCTCATTGTGTGTCCCTTCCAGCACCAGTGTCTTTCCCTATCTTTAGACTCAATGGAAATCTGATCTGGTTCTCTCCCTAAGATCCACATTAGTGACTCTGTAAGCTAATTTAGTCCTATTATGCACAGACACCAATTAACAAATGTTTCTAGTCATTCTTGTAGACATTATTTCTTATCTAGAAACAACAGTAAAATGGACCCAGCTTTTTTTTCCCTCTCCACTCGCTTTGAACTCAGGCATAGTCCATACATGGGCTAGAAATTCTACTAGTGCACTGGACAAATGTTTACGTGTGGATTAGCCTTCCTTACTTCTAGTGTCCCTCGCCATCTGGCGAACACGTCCCGACTTAAGAGGTAGATCCAGCTGCTGATGTATAAACTTCGACCAAACTGATGTCTGTATTGTCAATTTATGCAAAACTATTTAGCTCCTAGTCTGGCAAGTTTAGTCACTATTTCCTCAGGCACACCCTTTCCACAAGTTGTTAGAACTCCTGAGGTTTGCTTACAATGGCTGGTAAGGCCAACATACTTTTCTCTTCCAGAATCACAGAGATCTTGTGAGGTGCCCCATAACCATATACATGTAGTTTCAACAAGTGATTATGATTAGTGGGCCTGTCATGTTTAAGGTAACTGACCCCACTTTCTATAGTTCCAGAGACCAACTTTCCATCCTCTTTCACAATAGTGAGAATATCAGTCACCTTAAACAGCCTGTGCAATTGATGACTCTCAAGCTCCAGCTTCTCGCAGCCTTACCTCCTGACAATAACCACATCAACGGGTACAACAGCTGACCTCGGTGTTACTCCTCCTTCCAAAAAACTGGACATGCCGATGTGGTGATTTAAAATTCTACCACTTAAGTAGTAACCTCCACGATCTGACATACATCATGGATAATCACATTTCTTCATCCCATAGCCTTTGGTTTCCCTTCTACAAACCAGAATGAGTGCAGCTTGCATGATGGTACCTTTCCTCACAAAAGAATGCCACATCTGTCAACTCTCGCAAGGATTCAGAAGAACAAAATAGACCGGCCATCTTATACTAGTCCTGAGGTTTACAATGCCAAATTTGACAGTTTCTGCTTTACAAAAGAAGTACAACTATTGAATCTGGAGATGTCAACATCATCTTATTAGATGTAGCCATCTAGGGTCCACCTAGGTTTTGTTTTAGCAGTGGGTAGTGGGTGGCCGAGAGCTCAGAATGTGTCTCAAACATCGTGGGACATGTGTTTGATCCTCGGCTCTCGTGAAACAAAAAAATCATGGCCTCCACATGACATGGCAACTATGTTGGCAAACGGCTTTCATTCCTCGGCTTTAAAAAAAAAAAAAAAAAAAAAAACGAAGTTCCTTGTTCACATCAGCAATGGTACAGATACCATAATGAAAAAACCAACAAAATTAAGCATCTTCTAGATTTACTAGACCAACAAGCAAACAAATACATGTTTATATTGAAAGATCGGTCAGTGTGTGTAAACCAAATTCAATTAGTAGGCACAACTGCCGTATTATCTAATCCATGTTTCTAAATGAGCTAAATTATATTATATTAATATACTGGACAATATAAAAATGAAAGTTGAAGAAATGCTATAATAGTTTCTGCCATATCAAGAAACTAATATATCAAGAAACGAGTATGCAACAAGTGTATACCAAATACATGAAATTATTACAGCAATCAACATAAAACTGAACTATTATTGTTTGTTAGATTGTTAGAAATATGTGATCTATCTGTGACTTCAATGTGTACAAGAACCCCTCGATAAAGCCAGTTAGTAATGAAATAAAAAAAAAAAGGTTTATCTGGAATTCACAAAGCTAAAGGATAAAAGAACTTTACAGAAATTAACGAGAAACAAGAGCTAGCATAAATAGAATGGCTTCACAAGAGATGGTTGTGTTTCCTGAAGGATAGATGGCAGCAGAATTCATGAAAATTAAAATGTCAGATGTTCAGTCATGACCACACAGTGACTGCCTACTTAATCTGATGCAGATCCCAGTCTGTGCTGGCACACAAGTGTCTGTACAGAAAATGGAGTGACCAGCTCAAACCTGGTTTGATGCTTTCAGGGATTTTGGTTTATTTTGAATGATGGTAATTATGTGTCTCAAGGACATCTCATCTGTCTCATAAATGATGATACCACAACTATTGGCTTCAGACATTTAGATTGGATACAAAGATAAGACGTCAAACACTGTCTGGGACTGGAGGAACTAAGGTAGTAATTAATGAATAAAGTGTAACAAATGTTTGGGACTGGAGGAAAGTAGTATTCAGAAAAACACAAATAAAGGAGGTACAAAGTAACAGTGGAGAAATTGAAGTGATAATTAATGAACATAAAGAGAAGGTAACAACAGCAGGTGTCAGAGCGGAGGAAATAAGAGTAGCAATTAATAAACATGCAGAAAGAACAAAGAGTAACTGGTAAGGGGGGGAATTAAAGTAGTAATTAATTAACAGATCAAGTGAAATGTAAGACTCATAGGGGACTGGAAGAATTAAAGTAGCCATTAGAACAAAAAACACATGACAGGAGAAGGTAAAAAGCCATAGCTATATGAGAAATGGAAAGTGAAGGTGTTTCAGTAATAAAAATGTGAACTGATCAACAAATGGTGAGTTTGTCAATCCCTACATGAAACTACCTAGTTATTTAAATTACCTCCAACTCATCACACAATCCAACATGCCACTAACCTAACCCAATACGCTCACAGCCAATACCTACACCACACTGAAAAAACGACCACCTGCAACCTCGACACAACCGTGAACAAACCGTTGCCCAACACAGATCAGCCACATAATTTATATATGGACTAGATCCACCAACACAGACTGGCCTGCTCTACAAGTTCCACATCATGAGATGGGATGTCTCGGAGGGAGGAATGGAAGATGCTGATGATACAAGCGTGACAATGTCAAATACCAGCGGGGCACGGGACCGTCTTCTAGGTGATGTAGCGGTTTAAAGCTCGCAGGGCGTACAAGAGCTCTGCCTGCTGTCTGGCCTCCATCAACATCAAATTCACATGCACCTGGAAGAGAAAAGTTGTACAAACTGTTACACCTCACAGGTATATTACTTCAGCCTAACTTAACTATCCCTGTGTCCATAAATTATCACTGGCGTCTTCACACATTTATGAAGTATATCACCAGAGCCTTCACTATCCATGATATAAACCACCATTGCCTTCAAGTATCATTGAAGTATTCCTAGTATCTTCACTAGGCATGAAGTATCATCAATGCCCTTATGTATACATGAAGAATCACCACTGCCTTTACACATTTATGATGTAACCATCAATGCCATCATACATGTATGAAGTATCACCAGTGCATTTACACATTCATAGAGTATATCATTAGTGCCTTCCCACATTCATAAACAATGTCACTTGTGCCTTCACACACTATAACCAGTGCATTCACACAAAAATTATATCACCAGTGTCCTCACACATTCATGAAGTGCATCAATAGTGTCTTCACATGTTCGGTTTGTAAAGCATTACTGATCTCTTAATACATTCATAATGTATCAACATGTTTCATAAGTATCACTAGCATCTTCATCACACATTCACGTGTACCACATGGCTCTTCACATATTCATAAAGCACACAAACATGTCTCTTCACACGTTCATAAAGTATATTATATGTCTCTTCACACGTTCATAAAGTATATTATATGTCTATACACACATTCCCAAAGATTATTATAAGTCTCTTCACACATACATACAATATATCACATGTCTAGTCACATATGTGTAAAGTATACAACATGACACTTCACTCATTCCATGTACACATACATAGTGTATTAAATGTGTTTTAACATAAATAAAGTGCTTTACATATCTCTTTCACACATACATAAAGAATATTACATGTCTTAACACACACATAAAGTTTGTTACACATCTGTACACACTCATAAAGTATGTTATACATACTTACACACATACGTAAACAATAGTATAGTATACAAAAATCCAGCAAATGACATTCATCATGTTGACATAATGCACCAACCTTCTCTGAATGCTTGAACTCCCTCATCACATCATCATAATCCTTCTTCTGTAACCGTTCAGGGTAGCAGGTCAGAGTTTTGATGTAAGCTTTTAAGTTCCTCTCCAGAAGTTGGTTCACCTGAAACAGATATGAAATACAAACTGTTAGGTATATGTAGCTCGTGCGAACATATGAGACATACAAACACGGACAGTGTACATACCTTACAACGGACTCCATAATGGTGAACATAAATCACAGAGTGAAAATCCCCCAAAACAAGAGACAATCAAAAAATATAACAAAATAATAATAAATATTCTAGGACACAACAAACAACAAATCTCCATCAGGGACGGGACAATAGAAACAGATCTAAAGAAAAAAAACATAAAATAATAATGAAACAACTCTGTTGTCAAGAAGGCAGAAAAGTTGGGTTCAGTTCAGTTTTGAAAGGTGCTCTTTGTCTACAAAGGTTGAGTCAAATTCAGCTGCAAAAATGCTATATAAGAAATGTGTGACTATTGTGTGCAAATAGTCAGATATTAATATATAGAGGGAGGTCAGCAGAGTTATACGGTTGCAACCACAACAGTATTGATTCCCGCTGGAACAGACAGTGACATATTTTCAACCTGTGGGCTAGTCATAAAGCTTCCCAATCAACCTACAGTTGTCTGTCACTCCACTTCATTGTTGTAAAAAAAAAACATACAAAAACATGTTCCAAAGCAGTAACGTAACCTGCTATAGACCTGTGATGTGATAGGCCTGTCATGTTTTGTAGGAGAAATGCATGGAGGGTTAGATGGCAAATCTTTCCCCTCACTTAGAGAGAGGAACAACTGTACCACTCTTTAATTCCATGCCTACACCGGCAGTGAGGAATCAATCTTGACGCACTTAATACAAGCCATAAGTGCCTTAGTCTCTCCCAGTTTTATACAAAATTCCCCATTATGACTGCCGTTCTTAAGGAGATTCATCAAGTTATGTGCCTGCACTTCTTTACTATCTGAAGGCACTTATTTCCACCTGAGCATATCTAACTACACAGGTCTTACTGACAATCACACAGGCCTTACTGACAGTCACACAGGCATCAGATAAAATATATTACTGCGTTACATACAAATAAATTATCTAGCAATGCTTGACACTCACAGATAGTCCTCTGATAGCTCCTTTCTACTGCTATCAACTGCTACTTAGCCGCTAAACAAAAACTGTTAATTTCCTTTGTAGGATGTTACGATCAACCCCAGGTTGCTTTGTTAATGCAATTTAGCATTCAGTAGTTTGCGATTGCTGTCTGAACGAGAAAATGTTTTACGCCCAGATGGCTGGTGAGAGGGTTGAAATCCCTACCCTGCCATCAGCACCCCAGAAGTTGAAGAGCTGGGATGCTCTTATCCTGTTGGCCGTGTCAAATGCTAGAGTAACCACCAAGATTCATTCCTTGGTTTCACTTGATATTCACTGGCACGGGAACACAGCATAATGGGACAACACTTTGTCGTGAAGTTGGAATCACAACTAAGTCCAGTGATTCCTGAGGTGAACAGACGCTGAACTGGACAGCACAAAGGGGAATAATCTGGGGAGGACATGGAGGGAGCTGCAGGAGATTGCAAATAATACAAGGCTTTGGTGTCAACTGGTTGAGGGACAATGCTTCACAGGACAATAAAAGGCAGAAGATGAAACAAAGTGAGACACAGAAACAAAGTAAATGCCTTACCGCTGAGTAGTCGTAATCATCATGCCGTATGCCATACATGCAGTGAATGTAATTCCAAACGGCTCGTCGGAAGGAAGATGTGTCCACTTCATGGTTATCTCCCATTCTGTTGGCAAAAATTAGATACATGAACCATCAAAATTGTTAATAATCTTAATATCATTCTATCAAATCTGTATGGGTAAAAGTCATGTAGGGCTAAAAAAACACAAGGGAAAACCGTTTCCAGCTTCTCCAAAATGTTAGACCATAGCAGTAACTAGTGTAATGAATTTAATGAAGTTTTTAGTATATTTTAATGATGTCATATGCTTAATTTTTCAAGATAGTTCTACATACAAAGTGTAGTGAGACTTTACAAACACCCTGTACATCATCAGTGTCTTCATCACACATTCACAAAGTGTATCATGTCTTCCTAAAGTATATTGTCTACATACATTCCCAAAGTATATTATTTGTCTACTCACACATACATAAAATAAATCACACATCTATTCACATAGGTGAAAAGTATATTACATGACTCCACACATTCCTAAAGTATATTACAATGTATTTGATACTTACGTGTAGTAAGTCAAATTAGCCGCCAAGTTGTATTTGTCATCCAGCATGTTGCCAATATCCGTGTACAAGCGGTTAGCTAATGAGAAGCCTTGATCATCCCAGGAGTAATCGTGGGCGCGGAAAGTGGCAACCTCGCTGACTGACTCACGGGAGGCAAAGTCAATGTAGGTGAATTCTGGGTCTATCACGTAATGGAGTATCTCAGGCACCTTTGAACACTTGACTGTGGTGGGGACTGTGACTGGTTGGACCAAAACAAAACAATTACTGCACAGGTGATACAGACCAGAACACATCATTATTCTGCGCCCCAGAACAGGACACAGAGTATGCAACCACATGTATACAAAATTCAAGATTGGTGAATCAGCCATGTATAAATGTGGATTGGCATGGCAGACAGCAGATCACATACTCCAAGACTGTCCAAAATACCACATATCTAGGCAAACCTTCTGGCATAGAAAAACAACAGAAAAGAAACATTCTATAGGCCATTTAGTGAACTTAAAATCAAAAAGAGAGAGAGTTAAATTCATACAAGCGACAATGCTGCAGTTATAAAAAACAATTTCAAGTGAACAACAAAAGAAGAAGAATGCAGAGGTGATGCACTGACAAACCCTGAGAATGGTAGAACTAGAAAATATGCTGCTCAGCATGGCCAAATGTATAAAATGGATTATTTGGTTGTTTCGGGATTTGAAATTTAAATATTGAGCACAACCCACTACTGGCAACGCTGATCGTATTCTGGTATGAACCTAAGGCCTATCCACGTCAATATGGAAGCCGATATGACGAGCTCAAACGAGAGCGAAACTCGAGTATAGTGCTTCCATATTGACGTGGATAGGCCTTAGGTTCATACGAGAATACGATCAGCGTTGCCAGTAGTGGGTTGTGCTCAATATTTAATTGGATAAAAGCGATCACTCAAAACATCTGGTGTGCTGAAGCTGAGGTAGTGGGTTCAATCCCTATATTGGTTAGTTGGGACTAAAATGCTGATTTCTTGTCTTTGACTTTTGGATCATAAATTACAAGTACCTCAGAAGTCGGAGTGGGTTCGCCTGATGGTGAAGGACACTGGTAATTGGGTGGGCTAATTCAAATGCAAAAATCAGTCCAGTGCACTGGAAGTAGAAGCACATGTATGGACCACGCTCGAGTTGAAAGGGAGTGAGCGAAGAAGAATTTTTTTTGTTGTTCAAAAGTTTGGGTCTCACAAGGTAAAACATGTAAACAAAACATCCCATAGAAAACCTTAGACACAAAATCCAAGTAATCATGAACAAGTCTACGACAGGCTTTTAAACAATATAGAAACAAAGTAAGAATTCAACTGTGCAAAAACAGAACATTGAAAAACAACGACAAGCCATCAGTAAACAATAGCAACAAGACAAACCACGGAGATGACACTAAAGTAATAACATTAATGCTCAACAAGCAGAATGGAAATAATGAAGAATATCTGATTATATGTCCGTCTCGCTTTCCTCTGAGCGTCGAGCGTCAGCCAGATCCCCTCGTCACTCCTCGCTGTCTCATTCTTGCCAGACCGTGGTGATCTATTTGCTCCTCCGAGGTGTACATGTGCTCCCACAAGGCCGCAACCAAGTCTGCCTTGTCATGCATCAATATTCCACCAAGTTTTTCAGAGCCAGCCAATCTGTCCGCCTGTTCATTCCCCAGCACACGGCATGCCCCAGAGAAAAAATCCAGGCGATGCTTGCTACCCATGACCACCAAAGCGAAGCAAGCCACTCTGCCCGAAGCTTGCCTGTCCTCAGCATGCTTTCTGAGTCAGTTACAATCATGATGTGTGTGTGTATCGTATTCTCCATCCAGCGGAAAGCTGCACTGGCCGCCTCCACCTCCATTCTTATGCTAGATGTGGTATCATATGCCAGGCTCTCCTGCACCAAACATCGACCATTAGCTTTTGCTAAGAACCCCCAGGCACTTCTCCTACTTCTCAACACCAACCCATCTGTGTAGATAATCGCACCACCCAAGCGAACATTATCCTGAATTAGTTGCTGGATTTCCACTTCTGTGGCCCCTGCTGGCCACTCCCTGCTCAATGTGATTATAAGGGACAGGAAAATCCCAACTGCACCTCCAAGTGTGGAATGATGGGAAACAACGTTGTGACTCTGGGAATTGAGTATCCAACGAGATAAGTGGACAACTCTGCAGCTGAGCAGAACAGGGCAATAATTTTCCCTGACAGTCGGAAAAGGCTGTCAAAGGCTGAGGTAAAATACCCCTATGTTGATGTGGAAGTCAAGGGAGAACCACCACACCTGACAGTCGGAAAAGGCTGTCAAAGGCTGAGGTAAAATACCCCTATGTTGATGTGGAAGTCAAGGGAGAACCACCACACTTTCCCCATAATTCATGCATTTATATATCTGAGGTAAATAATGACATTAATGGCTGTCTTTGAACAATCTGGTTGGGACTCAAGAGCTACAGATGACACAAGACCATCATCATGCGACTGATGGCCATACAATGCTGGGTGGACAGTTGGTGGCATGGAGGAATATCATCAGCAGAGTTGATCCACAACATCAGTTGGCAGGACACATGATGATGATGAGATAAGTACCACACATTTAGTCCAAACCTTCACAGAATGTCACTTTCCCCCAACAAGCCTCAACAACAAATCAAAACACACTTGAGCAACCTACTTTGAGCACTCTGGTGCTTCACCGACTGGAACCTCTCCAAGAGCTCCTCTGGACTCGTGTGGTCTATGGAACTTTCCGTGAATTTTCTCATCCGCTCCATAAGTACTTCCAACCCAACACCGGTCTCGTCATTCGATGCCTGGGAAACAGAAAAATCTTGTATGTGTATCATAGCTCTTTCCAACACCATCAATCAAACATCATAACAGTTAGAAAATGCTATTAAACTAACTCAACGTAGCTCATTGTTAATTTTATGTGGAGACAGGTGTTCCCCTCTCATTTTGTCTGTCATTTTGGCAGTGGCAATCTCACTTAGGTTGTCAAATTTGCAAGATATTATTATGAGGCCATGTAAAACTGTTCTGATGACGACACTGTGCTCATCTGCGCCATGATGTCATGTGCTTAACACACTTGACATCCTTGCTCATGCATAGTCCACACGTGCTGCTACTTCTAATACACTGGGCTGGTTTTTGCATGGGGGTTAGCTTTCCCTGTTATTACCAGTGTCCCTCGCAACCAGGGGAACCCACTCCGACTCGCCAGGTACTTGTTATTTATGTCCCCAAGTCAAGGACGAGACAACATTTTAGTCCAACCGATAAGTGTAGGGGTTGAAAACAGTTGATTTTCCATGCAATTTAAGTAATTTGCCATTGCTTACCGAATGCTAAGTCAACACTAAAATCCTATTGACTGGCATGGCATATGAAACAAATCTATTACCCTCAATAGGAAGTTTAAGTACAAGTGTGATAAACCCCATGACCAGGCTGACCTCAATAACACTAGACAAATGCTCTTGACGAGTCTGTGACAGGTGTGTGGTTTCTTACCTTTGAATGAGGACTATTGATGATGTCCATGGCTTCAATACTGGAGTCACTGGGAGTATTGTCATCATTCCTGTAGGAGAACCCGCCGATATCCACTTCAGCAGTGATGCCACACCCGTACACAAAAGAACACATCGAATGGAAGTGTGCCATCAGAATGATGGCATGCATCAGCTCTGATAATGACCATGGCTCAGAACTTCTCAGCAATTTCTGAAAGAAAACAATGACATTCCAGTTTACAAAATCTGTGGTTGTGCCAAAATAAAAGTATAGAATAATGCAGACAAATTACAACTGAAAAACTCAATAACAGGAAAACAACACAAATATAAGCAAATATTTTGATCAGTCTTTATCAACAAATAAAAATGAATAAGAATACTGCTGGAATAGTGTGAATTGCAATGTCTTGCAATGTTAAAATGCAGCTAAGTAATTAATATTTCTTCTTTTGTAATTTTCATTGATAAAGACTTGATCAAAATGTTTCCCTGTAACCTCTTTTCCCCTTCCATTAAGCTTCCTAGTCATACTTGTAGTCACTTCTTAGGTTCACTGTTAGTCACTTCCTAGTCATGTTATTCAGATTCAGCAAACTTTCTCACTAGACACTGAAATAGCATGAAGTAGTAGGCCTTCATATAATATACTAGGTCACAGCATGAGTTCTCCTTCTTTCGTTCGCCTGAAATATGTTTATAACTGCAATGTTGTCTCTTGTATGAATCTAACAGTCTTTTTTAGTTCATTCAGCGGTCCATAGAGTTTATCTTCCACTGTTGTCTCTCTAGGCCAGAAGGTTTGCCTGGATATGTTGTAGTTTGGGCAATCCTGGAGTATGTGCTCTGCTGTCTGCGACGCCAAACCACATGTACACATGGCTGAGTCACCAATCTTGAATTTTGTATACATGAGTTGAGGTAACCAGCACTTTTTCCACATATATCCAACCCATATAATCCTGTCACAAAGCTGGGTTGATCCCCAGTAACCGCGCCATCACTGCTGGAGACTCATCCAGCCCGCCATATGGAAGCATATTTAAAATGTTTAACCTAAGCTATATACATACCATCTGTGGCATTATTCATATTGCACCCTTATGTGTGATCAATGGCATTTTAACTGGGTATCTATCTATATGATGTTTCAATAGTTTTAAAAATGTGTGTGGCCTTTTTTTTAACGATCAAAATAGTATATAGCAACAGCTGAAAAATGTTAATACAGAAGAAAATGATATGAACAGAATATTTTTGTTCTTCTTCTTCTTCTGCGTTCATCCGGAGTTTTTTTTGTGATGTGATTGCATTGTGCCTGTTTACAGCAGAGCTGCGTTCTTGCGCCGTTAGGCCGACACATCCGACTTCTGCGGGCATTTGTTGACCGGGTTAACCTTCCCGGGGATATTTTTGTTCAAATTGCATGTCCTTTGCAGGATGCTGCGGTCAACTCCAACACAGGCTGATTTTCTAGGCAATTTTATTCACAGTAATTTGTAAATTGCTTTCTGAACAAGAAAACAACGCTGAAGTCCAAACTGACACATGTGCACATGGCTGATTTACCAATCTCAAACTTTGTATACATGTGTTTGCATAATCGATTGTATCACGTTCTGAGGTACAGAATAATGATTTGTCTTGTTAAAGTAACTAGAACAACACTTACCGCCACATGTTCTTTTGTGATGAGCCACGGCCGGTGGGCAAGAATTTTGTTGATCTCATACAGATCCTGAATTTTACGTGGAGCGTACTGAATACCTTTCAACCATTCTGGGTTGCCGTTGTGTAGCAAAAATTCTTGTTCGTAAAGTCTGACCAGATATGTACAATAATGACGAGCTGAAGCCTGGAATAGTCGAAACAACAAACAGTGAAACGGTAGTCATAAATGTTGACATGGTTTATCAATCATAAATGTTGACATGGTTATGGTAATCATAAATGTTGACATGGTTATGGCAGTCATAAATGTTGACATGGTAAGTAACACGCTAACAGGTAAGTAATTGTTAATGATAAACTGACACACTACTCAGGGCAAAGACAGTGGCTCCATCTCCCTCAGATAAAGTTTCAGGTGCCAGATTGTGGTAACAAGTCAGTAAAAGACCCCTTCACATGCACCTGTCCCCCACTGACTTCCCAAGACATTTCCAGATACCTGTTTTAGGCTGGGTCGACCTGGAAGCCCAGGTCAGTTCTAAAATTCCTCCCCAGTGACCCATGCCTCCTCCCATGACCAGCAGGTAGACGTGCTAGCCACTGCACTACTGTGGCTACCAAAGTAATGGTGGTTAAACCATAAATGCTAGGATCTCATCTTCAGTATCTCCCTCCTCATGCGGCCGTCCACCCCAGTTCTGTATTGGTGAACTATTCATCTATAGTCCCCTGCATAACACTCATCTGACTTCACCCCTTTTGACTTGATATTCTTGCAGTCTGGTCAAGCTTGCAGATTCAGTCATCACTTCATTTGTTAAATTGCTCTGTCTCTCTGAAGGCATTCACTATATAGCCCCTTGTAATTTGGATTGACACTACATTTTCTCACAGTAACATATAGAATAAGAATAAAAGCCTGCATTCACACAAACACACATCAGTAACTTACAATGATAGCAATGTAATGCCTGTAATCATACGGCAAGGGGCCGTCCTCTCTAAGTATGAAGTTCTGTGTGGTATGGAAGTTCCTGAGATAGTCTGGGTGGTAGCCCATCACTTGGCTCACGTGATCTAGTCTGTGATTTTGTATAAAGGCGTCCGTGAACACGTCATGGGTCTGAAACACACAAGAAGGAATATAGGACACCTGACATCAAATTGCCTAGTAAATCAAAGCTGGGGTTGACCGCATTGTCCTGCAAAGGACGTTCATCATTTCAATCTTTCATATAATATGATTTAGTTCAGATATGGGCTCATATCTAAAAATGAGCACGTTAGTGGCATGGCAGAAACAACCATGAGTACGAAGTGTTTGTATTCACATATTCTAGTCTGTAATATATGAGACGGGATGAGACGGGGTGACCAGTGGCCTGCCCATCACATTTTCTTCCCAGAACATTCTGAAAATTGTCTGGTACACATTTTTTGGAGGCTGTGTCGACTCCAAGCTCGGATAAAATCATCTTGCCTCTGTTATAGGTAAAAAAAAGACCACCGTCTTGGCAGATGAGTGTACTAACAACTATGCCACTGCAGCTCCCTTTATATAGAATGATGATACACTTAGGGTGTTAGCTTATATCTAGACTACAAAAACACAGATTATTCATTTCTATCATCGGGATCTGTGGCACTGTACTGACTCATCTGACGAGGTGGTGGTCCGATGTTTGATCTTCAATACAGTTGATGGGAATTTTCAAAATTGATATGGGCTCAAATAGGTACCAGGAAATTTCATGGGAAGTGAATGCAGCTGGTGCAATACTAACCACATTCCTAATATCAGTGCCAAGCAGTCTATAAAACTTGTGTCTAGCAACACACGCCCAATGTGCCTTAAGGCATGAAAAAGCCATTGCCTGTTTTCTTTCTCAATAATTGCTGGTTTTGTTGGATGACAAACAAAAAACCCAGAAATAAACGTTGTGACCACACATATCTTCTTCTTCTGCGTTCGTCCAGAATGTTATTTTATACATAATTGCGTTGTGCCTCTTTACAGCAGAGCTGCGATATTTGAATCTTCCGGCCGACACATCCGTACTTCTTTAGTCATTTGTTAGCCAGGTTAACTTCCCGGGACCATATATATGAGTGGTCTTAAGGTATGGTGTCCGCCTCGAGTGCTGGAGGTCTCGGGTTCAAGTCCAGGTGAGGGCTGGGATTTTGTAGCGTGGACTACTAGTAACAAAATTTCCCCTGGTCTCTGCGTAGTGAGATGCCTGTGTGTATTGTTGCAGACGTAAACATCCCTTGGCAGTTGGAAATCTTAAAAGAGTAGCCTAACGGCGCTGCCCGGGCAAAATTTTGAGTTAAAAATCTACCCAAAGTATTTCAGGATCCTTGCCGAAGCTATGAAGATCATACACTGAGCTGAGATTCTCCGGGACTCAGGCTTGAGTTAGAAGTAGAACAGAGCACTTATGGGTTACACCCATGTGCCATGGTGATGATCCGTCACCTAAAACTAATGTATAAAATAATCTACTATGCTTACCTGTTCGTCTGTAGTGTCTGCTGGAACAATCTGAAAAGAGAGAAGCAGGAGAACTTATCACTTATTCCATCTAAAAACAAATGAATACTATTATCGAAGTGACTATTCACAAAAATGTGTGAATAAACGAAGTGACTATTCACACAAAAATGTGAATAATACGAGACATTATTCACACACAAAAAATGCTTGACTACATTATTAATGTTTGTGGAACTATCATTGTGTTCTTGGTAGTGTAGTGGTTAGTAGTAAAGCCCCCAGGCAGTGACGGAGTGATCGAGTGTCGGAATCGATGAATCCAATAGATGTCTTTGTTTAACGTGAATTTTATTTTCTAAATAAAATATGGGAAATTGTTTGTGAATACTCACTTCGATAAAATATTATGTATTGTATATTATGTAATGATAAAATATATTGTAATATATACACATTTTTGTGAATAATGTCTTGTATTATTCACAAATTTTTGTGAATAGGGGCTCCCTACTATTTTACAAGTTAAATATGATCTATGCTAGCACAGTGGGTAGTGTGCTTACATTCAAACATGGTAGTCCATGTTCAATCACAAGTAATTGCAGGTTGGACCCAACATCATACAGTACACAATAGCTACCACATCTGGCATGTTTTACATCATTGTACTGTACTGCATTATAACAGTAATAATATTTTTATTACTAATATCCTATTCGCCCCAAGGAATAGTGTTTGTTATGTCATATCATTAACTGACTATTGCAGGTCTTTGCAGAGTGTCATCTCAGTCTGCCAAGATTATTCTTAAACTTTAGCTAGTTCTTCCGACTTATGCATTTTCATGTCCAAGTTTTTTTTTTAAATATCAAGTTACTAAACCGTTATCACTGTTCTTTCGAAGCCACCCTGACGTTTATTAAATGGTTTAACATGGCCATATTTCAGTGTCCAAGACATGTTTATGAACCTGCTGTCTTCAGTGTTCACATCTTGTAGAGTGCTGTCAGTATTTTTCTTCTTCTTGGTGCACAGTAGATTGTTTTTAACAATTTAAGCTCAAAAGCCTTAATTTTCTTTACAAAATGACCCAAGACTCACATGTATGTTGTTGGCTCACATGTATGTTATTGGTTCACATGTATGTTGTTGGCTCACATTATCATTATGTTATTGGAATGTTGGCTCACATGCTGGTTGTTGGCTTACATGCTGCCAAAGGAAGGATATTTCACAGAAAATGTACTCTTGTAACTTGCTTGCTGGTGTTGTGCCATAGTCTTTTAATAATTTACTACTACGACCAGACCCCATGTGGCATCTGTACAATATACCCATTGTTGTTGTTTATGATCATGGAGACATAAAATTCTAAGTTTGTGACATTTTCAATTTCTTCACCATTAATTGTAATTTTGTCTGTGGTTATTATTTATTTGTGTTTATTAATAAGCTAAGAAATAGATCGTGATCTCCGCAATGTCTTTTGACAGACATAATTAACTCATAAATAATTAAATTATGTTGTAGCAAGTGTCACATGTAATATGTAATTACATAACTAGATTAAATAATAATAAAATTAAAACAATGCCGTTCATGCAATTTTGGTGATCACGTTTGTTGTCCATCATTTATATATGTCAGTATATTTAGGCAGTTTTCTCATTTTTATTAGAAGCAAAAAGGAATATACAATACAAATAAAACGGACCTGACATTACAATATTTATTATGTCATCTGTTTATTTTATATATGACCATCCGTGAAGGTATAGTATAAGTGCGGCATGTGGTCACTTTTCAAAATTACTTAAATGTCATTTCTATACTTCAAAATAAATATGCAATATACCATTCACATAAGCAAACTAAACTCCCACAAATCGTTCAATTATTAACTAAACGACAACTCATTACCCGAACTCATAAGAGAAACAAAGATGGTGGGTTAACCAATTTTAAAACACCGGCTCAAATTAATCAATTTTGAAAACCTAAACTACCATCCCTCTAGCTCTTACTCACATTAGTTCTTTCGTGAAAATTCTGACAATCAACAGTAATCATCATATCCAGACATAAGCCCGGTGAGTTGAAGAAGCAGAGAGAACAGACGTCTGCGGTTGAAGCTAGCCTAGGGACCGGCTCAGATCTTTGTTGCAAACAGCTGACGGAAGTTTGCCCTCCGACCTATGCATACGAAATCAGAACTGCGCGCGCATCTCATTTACATACGGCCTCCATGGATAACAATTGTCATTATCTTAAATTGTTATACTGAATATATTTTTAAATTATATACAGTGAGTGATGTTTTAAATCAAATAAATAAAGAAAATTACACAGAAATATATAAAAACAAGGCGTAACTGTGGGGGAATAAATCGTTCAATGTCACGGAGCTGACGTCATGGGAGAAGTCACGGTAAATTTCCACTGGTTTTCAAAAGAGAAGAAACGACCTGGGGTAGCTAAATTTAAGAACACGCAACTGAATTAAGCGAAAAAATCCCCAACGGCTTAGTCGATGGCGGTAAGAGGAAGAGAATGTGTTAAGAAGGAAAGCTTTAAGACTGCAATAATAGCTATTAAAAGCGCGGAGATACAATCAAGGACATTTATAAATAGCAGATAAGAAAAATAAACAATGTAGCTTGTACATTGCAGGGCGGTAAGAGGTACAACGTTGATTTCGACGGCAATGCAATAGGCGTCGGCCGTTCAGAAAGCAATAGTCAATAGCATAGCGGTCATTAAGACAAAACGTCTTTGCATGATGTTGCAGTCATCCCCCGCATTTAATGACTTTGGTTTATTAGGCAATTTCAGTTCAGTAGTTTGTCATTGTTTTCTGAAAAGCCGACGTCTCATACTATGGAAATTACTTCTAAATCGGCCATGGCTGATTTCGAACCACAGACTCAGTATGTAGAAGAATTATGACACTGTCCCCTAAGCCGCAGACTCCGATGGCAAACTACCGAACGTAAAATTGCTTAGCAAATCACAAATAGCTCATATATGCTGGGGTTGACTGCCGCTTTCGGTCAAGGGCATGCATCTGTCTGTTATGAGAAACATCGTGAAGTATTCAGGGCAGCATAGTCGAATGCATAAGAGTACTTGTTATTAAACATTCGATGTGCTGGTGCCGAGGTAGCGGGTTCAATCCCTACATTGGTCACCTGAAATAAAATGACTTCTCGTCCTTGACTTGGTGATCTAAATTACAACTACCCTTGAAGACGGAGTGGATTCGCCTGATTACCAGGAACACTGGTAATATGGAAAGCTAATCCACACGTAAAAACCAGTGCTATGCACTAGAAGTAGTAGGGTGTGTATAGACCACGCTTGAGGTCAAGGCGAGCCGGAAAAAAAGGGGGGGGGAGGAGAGGGGGGGAGAGACACCAATATGTTGGAACACTGAATGCATTGCCAGCTGTTTCATCATCAGTATTTCCTTTTCAAGTGTCGTGGTATGGAGATTAAAGAGCTGCGTAACTCAGTTAGTCTAATGCTGACGTTTCTGTCATCGTCATCTTGTTTCGCCATCTTTCAATGCCACCAGAATCGTGGATCAGCTTCGAGTTCTTGTCTCGACCAAGACGCGTGGCTAAGCCATCCAGAAATTTACTTCTCTACTTTCCCCTTGTTCTTTTCCCCCTCAATGCTGCCAGTCGTCACAAAGTTCTCTATTTTATTTCTTCTCACAACGTCCAAGAAATGGTGTCTGTCTACGTCTAATTTCTCTAATCAGTTACGGTTTCATTTGTTTCTTGTAGGACTTGCCCATTGATTTTTCTATCTGTTCATGGTATTTTGTTTTAAAGTATTTCAGCCAAGCCAAAGTATTCTTCGTGTATACACTTCATATGATATAAACCTGCCGAGATGCAGCGAAATATGCCAGGCAAGAAATCGTGCAATATGTTGTCTACGACGTCTTTGTTTAAATGCATGAAGGAAATACATTTTTGTACAACCAATATGTTGGTACAGTGAACATATTACCAGCTATTTCAACACCAGCATTTTCTTTTTAAATGCCGTGGAATGGGGATTGAAAAGCCGCATAACTCAACAAGTCTTGGGCTATATGACGTTTCTATAAGTATCCGTCAGTGACATGACTCAACATGTCTAGTGCTATATGACGTTTCTATAGGTATCCGTCAGTGACATGACTCAACAAGTCTAGTGCTATACGACGTTTCTATAGGTATCCGTCAGTGACATGACTCAACAAGTCTAGTGCTATATGACGTTTCTATAGGTATCCGTCAGTGACATGAAATGACACTAGTGCTGATACTCTGCTGTAACAGGCCACAGCTGTTAGAAATGTGACCCGTGGCAGTATGTCCCACACACACACACACACTGTCAGAGTTGTATCTAGGAAAGAGCTGTGATACATATCACACTTCGTTTAGCTCAAGGTTAAAGACAGTATGCCAGCAACTTGACACCCGCGATAAGGGCAATTAAGTTTGAATAACGAAGACACAAACAATAGATTGCACGATTTATTGCCTGGCATATTTCGGTGCATCTCGTCAGGTACATACTGCAGAAATCTTACAACTTACGTGAATTAACTAGATAAATCATTCAAACTGAAATATACACATGTTCGCACAGTAATGTCGATTGTCTACCACGGTAATTAGTTAAGTTTGTTAAGTTTGCAGTTAAGTTTGTTGCATATCCTTTACATGACGTTGCAATCAACCCCAGGATATTTTGCTGTTTGTGATTTCTTAGCAAGTCTTTTCAATAGTTTGCCATTGCTTTCTGAACGACCAGCACTCATATAATTTTATAAAACCAACGCAATGCGGTATGCTGCCCAATCCCCCGCAGAGTTGTGCATAAGAGCAGTAGCTAGCTTTATTGCCCAGCAGCCCAGCGATCAGTGTTCAAACCCTCTTCGAGAGGGCGATATTTTAATTCGTACCATTGATGTAGGCTCCCAGGTCAACCCAATCTAAAATGAAAGTTTCTGGGAAGCAAGGGCGACCAAGGAGGTAGGCTACATAAATAACGGATGATAAGAAAAATAAACAATGTAGCATGTACAGTAGTATTAAACGGGTGTAAGAGAGAGAGAAATCAGATGACTTTGTGTTGAGTTCCATTGTATGAGATGTCGGCCTTTCGGAAAACAATGGTAAACTAACGTAAATCATAATAAACAGCCAATACCTGCTGGGGGTTGAGTGCACCGCCCTATAAATCTCACGCAACTAACTTGTAAGAGAACCAGCGTGAGGCATTGCGGACGTGAAATACCATCTATATAGTGGTAAATTGCACATATTACCAGCTATTTCATCATCATGAACTTCTCAAGTGATAAGGGGATTGAAGAGTCGCATAACTCAGCAAGTCTAGTGCCGACGTTTCCGTCTATGATATACAATGAAACTAGAGCTGATACTTTGTTTGTTGTGTATACATACTACAGCTGATAGACGAGTGACCTGTGAACTATGACGGCATTTTATACACACTGAGACTTTTAACTATGAAAGTACAGACAGCCGCTGTAACACTTATCGCATTCCTTGTTTGACGCAAGGGTATAGAAAATATGCGAACGAACGAACGAACAAAATTTATTTTCAAAGGGTTAAGAATTGGGCGCAAAGGCCCGTCTGACATTCTGCCTTTCTTATATCTTTCCTCTCCTACATTATTTCATGCACATGGTAAATTATTGCATCAGCGGCTGCATGTCACTTGCCAAGTAATAACGGGAAGGTTGCAAATTCACGTTTTGTAGGTTAATATGCATCCGGAATCACGCTTCCCCCGTTACTACAAACAAAACTTTGTAAATACAAACAATTTTGGTTTGAATGTACGTGAACAAACAACAGACAACTCGGTCAGGTTTGGTGGTGTGACGGTCCTTTGCAGACTCGAAAAGTACCTCATTTATTTCCAGATGTATAATAGATTTCAAACTTCCGAGAGTGTTAAATCCCTTGCTGCACCTTGGTTTGTAGATAGAATCCCCCTCAGATAAACATGAAAAATTGTCAGGGCCCGTGTGCACGCTTACATATTAAACAGTTTCAATAGTTGGACATTTAAGTTAGAAGGTCAAACAGGCTATTGACGAGAATAAGTTTTAAATATTAGAGAACCTGTCAGTAACAGAGAATTTGAAGTTTACACAGAGAGAAGAGCCGGCGCTGTGGCGATGATGTTACGAACGCGAATCTAATTTCCGCATACCGTGTTCGAAACACACGATTTGAAAGCAGGTCAACTTGCGCTGTTTTATAAAATAGTATGAGCGTCGTCTTTCGGAAAGCAATGGTAAACTACTGAACATAAACTTGCCAAGTAAGTCACAAACAGCAAACAAAATGCTGGGGTCGACAGCTACGTCCTGTAACGTACATGCAACTAACCTTTTTTCGAGAAAACATGGGAAACAACAAGTGGGTCTATTTAAGTGTTTTAATGGTTGATCTATCAACTGATCCACAGGAAATAAATGAACTTCTATTTGCAGACGATCAGTGCCTGTTTTATAGCAACGAGGGCAGACTGCAAAATCATATTAATAATCTGAGTTCAACATGCAGGAGATACAATATGAGTATAAACACAACCAAAACCGAAGTAATGCGAGTTAGCAGATCGCCAGGCCCACTACGTATACAGATAAAAAGCACAACTCTGAAACAAGTTAAAGAATTCAAATATCTTGGAAGTATGGTCACAGAAGACAGCAGATTGGACAGAGAAATCGAAATTAGATGTCAAAAAGCTAGTGCATTTACATATCAACTATCACCCTTACTGAAACATCCAAATATACCCATGTCCGCAAAACGACAGATAATAAAGAGTATATTCACACCAACCCTATGCTACCAATCTCAAACCTGGACTTTATCCAAATTACACCTTCGCAAAATCAACACCTGCGAAATGAAATGCCTGAGGAGAGCTGCCTGAGGAGAGCTGCCAAGAGAGCTACCGAGACCGAGTAAGAAATGCTATTATCAGACAGACTGTGGGATGGTAGTATGGAAAGATGGCTGCACATGAATTCTGATAGTGAATGGAAACTGCAGGGAAGTGTTATCGCCCAAATCCAGCCAGCAAGAACCTGATGGTGAGTAACTGGAAATCCCGTGCCAATTCTACTTGTTTGATAATGTTAAATACAAACTACATAAATAACATAGTAACTACGACACAATTCTGGGGTTTTTCTCTATTGACAGATGACATACTCCCATACGCAGACCAGGCAAGATAAAGAGTGGCCACAAACTGTGCACACGCCAACAAAAAGTTATGATACTAATCAATACTGTTATGATACACGGGAATGTTTGCACAAGAAAATAAATTATAAGTATTTAACTATTGATTAGCGCCTGTCAAGGCATGTCGCGATGTACATGACTACTCATCTGTACATAACTACTCATCTGTACATAACTACTCATTTGTAATAACTACTCATCTGTAATAACTACTCATCTGTACACAACTACTCATCTGTACATAACTACTCATCTGTACATAACGTATCGTTTTATTTATATGGTGCGGAAACCTGGACAATGAACAAGCAATTAGACAGTAGAATGGAGGCCCTGGAGATGTGGATATACAGAAGAATATGTCGTATTTCATGGAAACAAAAACTATCAAATTCAGAGGTTCTTGAAAAACTGGAATGAAAAGAGCTGATGAAAGAAATAAAAAACAGGCAAGTTAAATATTTCGGCCAATTTAAAAGGCATAACACTCTTATAAAAAATAATACTGAGGAGGGGGCGGGGTGAGGTTGAAGGCAAGAGAGTAAAATGTAGACAACGATAGAAGTGGGAAGATAACATAAAGAGACGGGTGAACAGCAATCTGACAGAATGTACAGTCAGGGCGAGAGAAAGACAGTGCTGGAGATCCACTGCAGCCAATCTTCATTGTTGAGACGGCACCTGATTGATTGATTTTGTGACTAGTTCGTTATTCAGGAAAACAAGCTCAATTGTTCATGTACACGTGTAAGTAAACGAATAGTACCATTGTCCACATCTTGAGGCGTACCGGCTGGCATATTTTGCTGTATCACATCAATTCTCGAGAGAATAAAAGTAATGTGTTTACGTGCAATGTGTGTGAACTCACTGTTACCTATAACATGTGGAGAGAAGTAGTGTGTTTACGTGGAATGGGTGTGACCTCAATGTTACCTCTAACATGTGGAGAGAAGTAAAGTAGTCTGTTTGCGTGGACTGGGTGTGACCTCACTGTTACCTATAACATGTGGAGAGAAGTAGTGTGTTTACGTGGAATGGGTGCGACCTCAATGTTACCTCTAACATGTGGAGAGAAGTAAAGTAGTCTGTTTGCGTGGACTGGGTGTGACCTCACTGTTACCTATAACATGTGGAGAGAAGTAGTGTGTTTACGTGGAATGGGTGCGACCTCAATGTTACCTCTAACATGTGGAGAGAAGTAAAGTAGTCTGTTTGCGTGGAATGGGTCTGACCTCACTGTTACCTCTAACATGTGGAGAGAGGTAAAGTAGTCTGTTTGCGTGGAATGGGTCTGACCTCACTGTTACCTCTAACATGTGGAGAGAGGTAAAGTAGTCTGTTTGCGTGGACTGGGTGTGACCTCACTGTTACCTCTAACATGTGGAGAGAAGTAAAGTAGTCTGTTTGCGTGGAATGGGTCTGACCTCACTGTTCCCTCTAGCACCAGAGAGAAGACAAGTAGTATGTTTACATGGAATGGGTGTGACCTCACTGTTACCTCTAACATGTGGAGAGAAGTAAAGTAGTCTGTTTGCGTGGAATGGGTCTGACCTCACTGTTCCCTCTAGCACCAGAGAGAAGACAAGTAGTATGTTTACATGGAATGGGTGCGAAATCAATGTTCCCTCTAACATGTGGAGAGAAGTGATGTAGGGTTTAGGTGTCATGGGTGTGAACAGGGCCGTGCCGGGCTATGACACAGAGAGACGGCCGCATCAGGCGGCACGGTAAGAGGGCGGCATAAGCAGTGAAGGAGAGGCGGCATAAGCAGTGAAGGAGAGGCGGCATTTCGAAGACTTGCATCATACTGAGAAAATCTACCGCAAGGCCCTGGGTGTGACACTCACCTCTAACATATAGTATATAGAGAGAAGTAAATAATGTATTTACGTGGCATGCGTGTGAACTCACTGTCACCTCTAACATGTAGAGAGAAGTAAAATAAAATGTTTACCTGGCAAGGATGTGAGCTATGAAACTTGTCACGTAGCGCCTTCTCCTCGTCATCCGCTTCCTCGCATGCATCGTCTTCATCCTCACAATACAACAGAATATCATCTTCGAAATAATCATAATGCGCATACCCCACCGCCCTGGGTCTATGACTATGAAAATCATTATTGTCCACTTCTAACGGTGTCTCTTTAAAATCAGGCATTTCACAAACGTACTGCAGAAAGGCCGCCACAAATTACAACAAAAACTCAAAGTGAAGTACTGGTTTCGTGGCGAAATGAATCACATTAACGCTTGGCTTGTGTCAGACTATTGATTTTTATGTGAGTTGCTTTGTTGGTTTAAACTCTAAGACAAACACATATAACTTTACGTGCTGGTTTTAGTGATCACTATTAAAAACTAATTTAACAACCAGGCTTATTTATATGATAACTAAAATCTTCTAGAATAAAGAAAAGGATTATAAGAAGACCGAATTGTCGTACTAACTCGCATACACAACGCGTAATCCTGTGCTCTCAATACGGACCACTAAACCAGAATGTGTTTTCAAGGCCGGAGCACAAGGAGCGTTGCTGATTGGATGAAATGTGGGGTGTGCGTTCCCTGGAGCAATTTGATTGGCCAGCCCTTCTACATTCCGTGTCGAGAGCTGTGCAGTTTTTGAATAACAAGCAAAACCGACTTATATTCTCAGTTCTGGTTTAATGGTTTAACTGCGACCGATTTCTCCCCAATGTTTGATTGAATGGTATAAACATCACCAGATACATTACGTTAGATTAAGTCTATACAATCTAACTGAAGCTGAGTGTTATATTTGCGTTGCTTACAAGAAGTAAAGACACCGAATGTAACTTAGCATGATACACATCTAAGAGAGGCCGGCATACAGCTGTGCCCAACAAAGCACACATCGTTGATTGTGTGGAATGCAACTAGGCAGGGCCGTGCCGTGCCGTGCTATGATGATACAAAGAGGCGGCCGCATCAGGCGGCGTCGTAAAGAGGCGGCATAAACATAAAAGGAGGGGCGGCATTTTGAAGACTTGCATCATTAAGGGGGTAGCATTTCGAAGACTTGCATCATACTGAGAAAATCGACCGCACAGTCCTGGTGGAATGCAAATATACTGCAAATCTATCCTTTTAGAATATATGTGCTGTGTAAGCTAAGAAGTGCATCATTTGTTTACGCGTGCGCTACAAGTAATAGATACCGTATTTCAGTTAGTGCTCACAACCTAAAATAGTTTACATTTGGGCCTCAAACGATAAACAGTCACATGAGGGATAAGTACAGAGGTCACACGTTGACTGCAGTTTCACATTTTCACATATGCTCAGTAAAACAACAGCATTTTGACATAGATTTGTCAATGTCGTATTGTTAGATGTATAATCTTTAGCTTATTTTTTTTTTTTTTTATTTATAGCTACAACTGCCGCAGATAAACAATGCCCCTCCCCACCACTCCCACTTAATGATGTGGTTTCTGCTCTGCTTTCTCCTCTTTATTCCCCCCCCCCCTCCCCTGTTCTTCTTCAGTTTCTCCTCCTACTTCTCGTTAACTACCTCACACAGTAGAACACTTTAGCTACACAATCCAACCATGTATGAACAAGTCTACAAAAAACTTGGCCTAAGAAGGAGGAGGAGGAGGAGGAGGAGGAGGGTGGAGAAGTAAAGTAGGAGCAGGAACAGCAGCAGCAGGAGCAGCAGCAGCAGCAGCAGAAGAAGAAGAAGAAGAAGAAGAAGAAGAAGAAGAAGAAGAAGAAGAAGAAGAAGAAGAAGAAGAAGAAGAAGAAGAAGAAGATTATTTTGATGATAATGATGATGATATAAATAACTATCTTTACACTACAACTATACACGAAAACTTAAAGAGCTGTAAAACTCCACAAACAAACATGGGAACACCCGACGTCCTTAAAGAGTTAAGGCTGGGAAGGATACCTCAAGTGTTGTTGTTGTCTAACCCAGCGCACAAAGATAACCTAGAACTAACAGATGATGCAGAAGCGTGGCAGTCAAGCGCACAACATCGCACTAGTTTTTAACCCGGTGAGGGACAAAATGCCATAATTATTGACCCTTTCCGTGTATCAGGACACCAATCGTTATAGCTAGCAAACTAGCCTGCTCGCATGGTGATCCTGAGTTCGAATTCGCTCCCACGTTAACCCAGCCTAAATTGAGTACGAGAATGTATCTTGAGAAGTAAAGGCGGCGATATGATATTGACTACGTCATCCCTCGAGTGCTCATTGGTCTATACAGATATAGGGCGAGCACCATACATCCAGTGAGTGTCCTTTACTTCCTTTCACTTCCCCCATATCGCGGGTGAAGACCTACAGTGAAACAATAGCATCGCCACCACTTCACCCCCCCCACAAGCACACACACACACACACACGCGCGCGCGCGCATCATCATCATCATTATTAATGTCATTATCATCAAGTGCCTTGTGAATGACATGGGTGACACTGATTTTCCATATCTTGCGATTTCAAATTGCGATTTGACACCTTTCCGTGCCATGACAAAACAATATCAAGACATCTTCTGTCGCTGCCTACCTATATCTTTCTCTCTCGCGGTCTTCCAATATCTTTCTTTCTTGCTGTCTTCCCATGCTTTCTTTTTTCGCTGCCCCCCCCATATTGTTCTTTACACACATAAGCGCGCGCACGCACGCACACAAACACACACACACGCACACACACACACACACACACGCACACACATACACACAAACAAACAAAAACTTCAGGGTAATTAACTAAACAGATAAGAAAACAAAAACAACTCGACTGTGAAATAACGAAATCAACAATACTCTAAAACAGTACACAGATACACACATATGGAACAACACAGGAAACATAAATGCATTCGAGAGTGAGATTGAGATATACAAAAAACATGCTCACGAAAAAGAACACGGACACTCAAATGTACTAACACAACACAACAGGATTCCTAAACAAGTGCATCCTTCCTCTCTTCTTCCCTCCTCTCTCTCTCTCTCTCTCTCTATATATATATATATATATATATATATATATATATATATATATATATATATATATATATATATATATATATATATATATCTGGCATGGTTGAGTCAAGAACACAGAGCTAATCCACGACTGGTGATCGTTTACGATGGCGAAACATGACTGCCAATCCTTACCGGCATGGCATATATATATATATATAAAACAGACCCCCTTGTATTGGTTTTCATACAGTGGTATGAGTTCCGGTCGTTCAGAAAGCAATGCGAACTACTGAACGTAAACGTGATAAGACTCACAAACAGCCAAATATTGCTCACCGTAGGTCGTGCGTCACCGTCTGTCGTCGTCATTCGCAACTGCGAGCACTATCAAGCAAGTCACCTGAACAAGTCAAGAAGCCTGATACGTGTGAAAATGGCACGTTGAAAGAACGTAAAGAAACACGCGGTATCCAAGATGTGCAGCGTGGGAGCCGACAAGAAGAAGAACGTGGAGAGCCTGCCTGCGAGCTGTAACAAAGAACTACAGCTACTACTGAAGCCACGACGAGGGAGACCGACAAACCACCACATACAAGAGCCAAACCTACGGAGAAGCAGAGAGAGGAGAAAGACACCAGAGTCGGAAACACCGACTAACTGACAAGCAATTGGGTTGTCAAGCGTATCCAAGTGGAGCTATCAGACGAAGAAATCATGAAGCAGCTTCGAGAAGAGAATCAAAACATCCGATTCTTGAAGGCAGAGCGGCTCCTCACCTACTCCAAGATTCCTACAACCTTGGCGGTGGTGACGACAGAGGGCAGCGAGATGCCGACCACAGTATCAATCAACAAGAGAACGCAGCAGCCAGAGAGATTCATCCCAAGAGTCAATCAATGTTCTAGATGCCAGAAGGCCGACCACAGCAGAGCAGCATGTCGTAGTAAAATGGAAATATGCCGGTACTGCGCCGATCACCACGCCTTCAAGGAGTGTCCGCTGGCCAAGCTGGACACGGACTTCCGAGCACCCAACAACAAAAGAAAGTGCGCCAACTGCCTGGGCAAACATGGAGCAAGATACTTGGGCTGTCCTTACCTCCAAAGACACAGAGACGTGTTAAAGATTCGCCATCAACACCAAGACGCCATATAAGGAAGCAATGCGGCGGTGCGGGACAGCCACGGGCATCTCGCAAGATGAAAGAGCACAACTACAAAGCCAGATCGACGAGTTAAAGAAACAAGTCAAGGCGCTGCTGACGCCTAAACCGACCAGCGACAACGAGAAACTACTAGCGGAAATAAAGGAGATCCAGCAAAACATCAAGCGAGAAGTGGAACAGATGACCTCGCTGAAGCAGGAAAACGAAGAAATGCTACTCAATATAAAAGCGGAGAGAGAGCTACTAAAATCTGAAATGAAATGAAATCAAAACAAACCAACAGAAGCCATGCAAGAGACCACAGCGAAGCCGCAAGAAACCCACCAAAAACCGCAAGATAAAACCAGCAGCCGAACCACGACGCCCGAAACACCCAAGGGGAAACCAACATCCCGCCAGACAGCCGAAGAAAGACAAGATGGGGAACTCTTCGACGCCTTTACAAAGGAACCTACCTACCTTGGAGGAATTGGAGGAGTGCATAGAAGCAGGAAAGAAACGGGCACTGTAAGAGAGACTCAGGCACGAGGAATACATAAGGAGACAGGAAGCAAAAGGAAAGAAAGTGAAGAAAACCAGGGTAAAACCGACAGAATACCCTGAATTACACTATGACTATGATACCGGCATCGAGTACTATATAGAGGACGGAGAGATCATCCCATGGCTGACCACAGAGGAAGCAATCGAAAGACAACAAGAACTTAAACGCGAAAGTGAAAAAAAGCGCAAGAAGGTAAATAACATCGAAAAGCTTCTACAGGCACTACACAGAAATTGAGGCAAAAATATCAAATAAAAAGTCCTTTTAAGGACTGCAACCAGTCAAGCCAGACGAGCCAGGAGCCTGCACCAACAAAGAAAACCACAAGAGAAAACATGCACAAAGGACAGCCACCGACCGATCCCCCTGCTGACGTCACAAACTCAAACGCTACATAACCTGTCCGAGATAAGACTCACAAGACAAGAATTAGGGTGAATGAACCCACAAAAACCACGGATCTCAACAATAACCACAGCTGAAGAGGCAAGTTGAACGAGGCCGAATTTGGAATTTTTGTTTTGAGAATTGGAATTGGCAAAAATTGCTGGGGTAGATTAGGACGTCCTGTAAATGATACGCAACAAATGTTGCTCTATGCCAGTGAATCACGGAACATGAATGAACAAAGCAGAAAGAGCATGGAAGCAATGGAGGTGTGGGTCTAGGACCAATGTTGTGAGTTCATTGGACTGCCAGAGTTAACTAATGGCGATTGCCTGGAAGAAAGAGGCTAATGAAACTGTATGTTGCCACAACAAAGATACATCTTCTCCAAACTGTTTATGTAATGTGTTTGCTTGTTTTGTGCCATAGACTCACGAGAACCTCGGCATTGCTGTGTCCAGGTTTACACAGTAGTAATGAATATGATGATTAATCGTTTTAAGTGACTCCCCGTATTTGCCATGGGCTGATATATGACCAAAACGTTGTCACTGCGTTATTATACATATATCTGCTACCATATCAACAACCTCTAAGTCATAACTGTGACACATTTTCGCTATACATCTTTATTTTGTCCAAACCTGTTTATTTGGCACTGAATCTATTAAAATGAACACGGCAACCCAAGAACAGCGACGTCAAGCGGCACAAGAATACGTGCACGACCCACGTCATGCTAACACAACAACCGATGAATGAAATGTGTTGCCAATTTGACCATGTACATACATCAATCAGCGTGATATTTTCACAGTAACCGTTACAAGTCTGCCGGCAACTCAGGTAAATGTATAACTGACGTAATCATGTCAGCAACACAACCAGCAAACATATTGCTGATGTAATGGGATGTGTGCGTGCATATATTTGCAAACACACACCAGCGTGTGCCTTAGTCGTTGTTTCTTTTCTTACAAAGTTTGTTTTATTTCATCATCATCATCATCATCATCATCATCATCATCATCATCATCATGTGCCGTGTCAAGTGAAGAACTTTGCCAGCATACGTCTTTCTCTATAATTTATGTGGCTTCTATAGTTCTCTAGCCATCTTTGCGTTGAGTTGAGCCAAGAACCGACTTCCTATACGTGCTCCGTCCGAGACTGTATTCCTATCTATAGCTTTCTTTCTCTCTGCCTTCTTATATATTTCTATTTTGCTGTCTTCCTATAACTTTCTTTCTAGCTATAGCTTTCTCTCTCGCTTGCTTCCTGTATCTTTCTTTCTCACTGTCTTCCTATATCTTTCTTTCTCTGGGGACAAGGCAGATCCCTGCGGCAACCCAGGTGTAATAGTACAGAGGCCAGAAGTCCAGGAACCCATGCGCAGTGCAACCTAACGCTCATAAAGGACTGCCGCCACCCATCTAACAAGGCAAGGGCAGACCTCCATGTCCAACAGTGTGTGTATTAACCGATCATACCTAACCCTGTTATACGCATCCTCCAGGTCAAGAGCTACCGCCACTGTCTCCTGTTTATCCTGGAAGCCCTCGTAGACATCAAATGCAAAAGTTGCAGCATTGGCCCAGGTGTCCTTTCCAGGCCGGTAGCTCCCGAGTCCTTGGGGAAGCAGATTCCGACTTTCCAAATGTTTCTGGAGCCTGCGTGCTACTATTTTTTCGAGGACTTTGCCATACGTGTTTTGCAGGGTTATGATTCGGTATCCATTAAGTCTGGAGTGGTCCTTACCTGGCTTTGGGAGTGGGACCAGATAGCTATGCAGCCAATCGTGGGGTATTTCCGCCGTATTGATGCTTAGGTTGAAACAAAGAGCCATCTCCTCCAAGTCCCCATCATTTATGTTCCTCATATGGGAGTACCTCACCCCATCCGGACCTGGAGATGTGTCTTTAGCCCGCTTCAGTACCCGTCAAATGTCCTCCACTTTAATCTCACAATCCTCCTTCCTAGTGACTCATGACAAGGTTTCTCTGACGTTATCTCTAATAGCCCTATCTTGCTGATCCGTCTGTTTTAAAAATCGCACAAGAAACGCCTCCCCTTTGTCCTTGTCAATTGTCATAGGTCGGTTGTTATCATCACAAACGGTGCCATGTGTACCAGGCATCACCTGTCTCTTCATCTGCCGGTGCAGCCTCCAGAATTTTAATGTCTACACCAGCAAAATCGCAGCTATTGAGACACCAGGTGTGGGTAGAATCATGATATTTGCAGATGATGTGCTGGTGTACAGACAGGGCAGAGACGGCCAGTTGGGCGAAAGACTTACAGGTGGCGGTAAACAGGGTGGCGGAGTGGTGCAGGGACGCAGGAGCCATTATACACCCAGAAAAGGCATCGGTTGTGTGGTACTCCTTGGATAACCGGATCGTCAAGGCAGACGTCCCAGGTATTATGTTGAATGGATGTCATCTTAGTCGAGAGAGTAAACTGAAGTACTTGGCAGGTGTTTGTCTTTTAAGGATCATGTGGAGGCTTTGGTGGTGAAGGCAGGTAGGGGACTTAATGCATTGAGGGCTATGGCAGCAACCGGGGTAGATCAGAGGATGCTGTACAGGCTCTTTCAGCAGTTAATAATTTCTGTCATTGGGTATGGTTTGGGGCTGCTGACAGTATCAAAGAGCCAGCTTGAAATGTTGGAGCGCATACAGAATGCTGCCATGCGGTTAATCCTGGGGTGCACAAAGGACACACGCATGAGGTATATCCTGGCGCTACCAACAGTGACGGATAGGCATAGGGTCCTTCAGGCCAAATGGTACCTGAGAGTTAACGCAGACAAGGTTCACCCGCTGCATGCAGCAATGGATATGGTTAAGGGTCATAGACTAAGACGAGGCAGGTCCTGGATGACACAAGCAGAACTTTCTATAAGTCAGGTGTGCGATCTAGAGACCATCAATTGTGAAAGAGAGTGGGTTGAAGGTCCTGAAGACATCACGGACTGGCACAATGTAATAATAACACTAGGTCGTGAGTGCAGAGAATGGGCAGCGGGCCGCACTGAGTTTGAAGTGCAACAGCTGATCCAGAGCAACACACATCAAGGTGACATAGTCATCTACACCGATGGGTCAGTGGTGAGAAACAGACGTAGTGGCTGGGGCTTTATTGCAAAGGCTAATGGGCGAGTCTTGAAAAAGGAGAGTCTGGCATATGAGACTACGACCTCTAACATGAGAATGGAGGTGGAGGCAGTAACAGCGGCATTTCGTTGGCTAGAGGAGACTACTGCAACACACGTTGTATTCATTACGGATTCAAAGAGTATGCTTAGCAAGGTGGAGAAAGGAATGTTTCGTGTGGAATGGCTCTCGTCGCTTCAGAGGTCACAGATCGTGAGAATTGTATGGATATTTTGCCCTGGCCATGCGAGTGTACGAGGGAATGAACAGGCTGATAGGCTAGCAGGGAAGGCACCTCTTGGTGGAATTTTGCCTATGGACAAGAAGGGGGGGGGGGTGATCGTGCGCTTGTGGGACCAGGTGGAGAAGGCGGAGGAACAGATTGAGAACCCATATGTGGAAAGAATGAGATTGCTGGGGATCGGCAGGGGTTCTGGAAGAATCTCAAAACTGAGAGGGAAGACCAGGAGAACTTTTAATCAGATAGCGGTGGGAACGATTAGTAGCATGACTCTTCGCTGGCTGTTGAACGAGGGGACGGAGCACGGATGGGAATGTCTTGAGTGCAGTGATGTCGGTTCTTAACTCAACTCAACCCAACTCAACTTTCTTTCTCACTATCTTTCTATATCTTTCGTTCTTACTATCTTTCTATATTTTTCGTTCTCGCTGTCTTCCTATATCTTTCGTTCGCGCTGTCTTCTTCTATCTTTCTTTCTTATTCACTTCCTATATCTTTTTTTTACACAATTTCTTCCTATAGCTTTCTTTCTGTCTGTTTTCCTATATCTTTCTCTCTCGATGTTTTCCTCTCTCTCTCTCTCTCTCTCTCTCTCTCTCTCTCTCTCTCTCTCTCTCTCTCTCTCTCTCTCTCTCTCTCGCTATATTCCTATAGCTTTCTTTCTCGCAGTCTTCTTCTAGCTTTCTTGTCTTCCTATATCTTACTCTCTCACTGGCTCCTATATCTTTCTTTCTTTCTGTCTTCTTATGTCTTTCTATTTTGCTG